>JAYJMB010020842.1:0-41668 GCA_036873735.1 Pouteria campechiana | reverse complement strand
GTGGAAAAATCATGGTATTATCATGTGGATTTATGGTGTAAAGTAGAGTAACGACCCCAGGAGGGCGGGGCGTTACAGTCCACGAGGTGTAAACTAGTGTCTCCGACACTCTTCTAGATTCCAGCTCTAGGGGGCATAAATCTGGTTTCATGAGCTAACCTGAAACTCTAACTTTGCAGGTATTTTGTGTACATGAATATGCCTCTGATTAGGCTAATAAGTACACTTAGTTTAAGCATAAATACAAATGATAAAACAATAAGTACATTACAGTGATTTCGAACTCTCTTGTGTGATGATGATGTGTCCTTGAAGCTCTCTGATCTTTGTAGCACTTGGAGTGAAAACACTTAGGAGACTTGAATGGGTTTCTTGTTGATTAATTCGCTTATGTCATTTAGAGCCTTCAAGCTCCTTGATGATCCTTTGGGAGAACAAGATCTTTAAGTAACTCCTTGTAGCACATAAGATCTTCCTTGGATATGTTGAAAAAGTAGGCCTTAAATAGATAAGCAAAATGAAGCTCTTGAATGATATTTGAAGGTTAAAGCTCTTAGCCTAGGGATATAAAGATTTGTGGAAGGTGTTAGGCTTAATTCATTTTTCTTCTTCAACTCCTCTCTTTGAAACATCCGAGCACATCTCCTAGCTTTTCTCAAAAGATTGACCGTTGGAGAAGATGGGTTTTATTGAACACAGAGAAAAGAGGTATATGAGCAGCATTAATATAGAAGACCATTCTAATTGGTGTGTTTTGAATCCTTTGAATTTTGCTTAATCCTCGTATGCTAGAATGCTTGCAATGCCGACCTTGGAGAAGATGATTTCTGGTTTCTCAATAAGCTCCAGTCGAGGTATTACTACAACAACTGCCTCTTTCATCAATATAGAAAGATTATTATTAATGCTGGGTAAAGACCAATGATTTGTTTTGACTATTGCTTATCTTTTACTTATGATAGATGAAGTATCTGTCTAGCTATCCACAAGACAAAGTTCCTTTGTCTTTGTCTTTCGTAAGTGGTAGACAAATCATCCTTTCTATTACTGCCAGATGAATCAACAATTCAAGTTGTTTGTCTTATGATTTGTTTATTGCTAGTAGAGGCACAGATGTCTTGTTGCTTCAGTGCTTTGTCTATTGGGTTTGGCTATTGTAAGTAATAGACAAAATGTTGGATCACAGATGGGTTTTCTTCATGCCTTCTTCTGATGGAATATTTTGCCGCTTTGTTCGTTAACAGCAGATGATCACTGACGAATTTTTTGCTCTACTAGATGGTCCTTACTTCTTTCTCTTTGTCTATCGAAAATAGACAATCATTGGCTCACCTGTAATAGACAAAGTCTCTGATTTGCCATACAATTCTTGCTTCTCTACTTTGTCTATTGATGGCAGACAAAGTTCTTGTTTTGCTAGAAGTTCTTCACTCCTTTCACCTTTGTTTGTTCTCATCAGACGATCATTGGCTCAACTGTGCTTATAATAGATGAAGTCTATTATATGCATACTATCTTGCATCCATCAGATATAATCTTCCACTTTGATACACGAATGGAAACAATTGAGTCCTTTTCATTTGTGCTTTATTTGTTATGACACTTCGTCTTTTGCTTTTTTACTTGCCCAAGCCTTGATGCTATGGAATATGTTTTCTGTGCTCATTTATCTTAAGTCTTACAACTTGGAAAATCTCTACACTTTTTCCACATTATTAGCTTAATATTTTTTATTTTAAATTATAATATAATTATACATATGAAATTTGCATAAGTTGTAAAGCATGGATATGTACTTTAAATCATGATTTTGTATCTATAAGCTCTTTTAGCCACTCATTCTTTTTCATTCAAAAAGATATCTCTTTAAGGCACATTTAGGATATGATCATAAACAAGATTGAAAATAGGATGGATCAAGATGACTTCCCTTCTAGACTTATATCAAGATGTATATGCTTGCACAAATGATAATCCTAAGAAGTGCATACATTTCAAGAATTCTATACTAGAAGCATCATTAGCATAAATTAAGTCTTAAAAAAAGTTTTACTATCATCAAAATCATACAGTAATCCCAACAGGGACCATTATTGTATTTCCATTATATATGATATAGTGGAACCCAAGGCACAAGGGGAGTATGCTCTTGGAAGATTGGATGTAGGGACGGTTGCCTGAACTGCTATAAAAAATTGTATTGTTTGTGTGTGCTTATTTACTTGTTGTTATCTTACATTATGAAGCACACAAGCATGAAAAGAGGAATAGTAATCTTACAAGGTTTAAGCAATTAAGTTTCATAAACCAATTCAACTTTCCCCTTTTGGGTTAAGCCACCCTATAGGATGCAACACTTTTTGACTAATCTGTGTGTTGTGTTTTAGTACTTATGTTTTGTATTTATTTTGGTTGGTTAGTTTTTTTGTTTTGTCTCAATATTTGTGTTTAATGTGTGTATGTGGTTGTGTTATGGTTTATAAAATAAATGTGTGTTTTGAACATTGATTAGGGTCATAGTAGAAAACCAATGACATGAAAGAGATATCTAACAATGGTTAGGATAAAAATGATGGAAATTGTTATTATTTGTATGCTTGAACTGATCACTTGTTTAATTTACTGTAGATTCTTTGTACACATTTATCACATAGCCATTTCTTTTGAATGATTTAAGTACTTAGCATCAGTTTAGCATCAGTTTAGGTGACTAGGTATGCATAGTTCAGTTTGAACTCTAGAATTCATTGTAATTAGTAGTTGAGATGAACAGTAGATGAAGGAAGGACATGATTAAAGACTAATCATTTATTTGGGGGGATCGCATCTCCAACAGCTAAAAAGAAAATAAGTTTGGGGGTGTGGCAGTAATATAACCTAAGAATTTGGGGAGCATAACATTCTAAATAATTCAAAAGAAGATAAATGTGAGGAATTTGATAGTAATATAGCCCACAAGAAAGGAAAACAAGAATAGTGAAGAAGTAAATAAATAAAGTAAAATGTCATATGCACATCTAATGTAGTCTATCTCTTGTAATTTGTGACTTCATAGGGTTTGCATTGAACATGCATTACTTGGTTGCATGAATGAATCTAAGTAAGAAATGATGTGGATTGGAATGGCTATAACTAGTTGCACATGCACTTGGAAGCTAAGGTAGAAAGGACAATGCTCAGGTTGAAATTCTAGAAATACATGATAGCTTGAAATTTTCTTCTTAACCATGTTAATTTATTGATGTTTTTGAATGATGAACCTGATTGATGTGTTTTGTATTATTTTTTGAAAGTTTATTCTTTTATTTTACTCGAGGACAAGCAAATGAGTAAGTTTTGGGGTATTTGATAAGTGAATTTTATTCACTTATATCTCACATTGTTAAGCTTAATTAATTATGAATTCTTGAGAAATGTATATGCTTTCATGTGTTTTTATCTATTTTACTAGGTGCATTGGAGAGTTGAAGATTGGAACAAAACCAATGAAAAATGAAGTGCAAGTGATTGGAGGGTGGAAAGGATGAAATGGAGTAAGAAAGAAGCAAAACAGGCAAGCAACAAGGTTAGAGAGGCGATGTTGGCGGCGGTGTGGGATTTCAGCTCCATATTTTGCTTGGTTTTTAAGGCAATGAGAAAGGATTTTGGGGGGACTTTTTTTAGCTAGTTTTTTAAGGTCTTTTGGCTAGTTTTTCTTAAGGTTCTTTGGGAGCTCTTTTGAGGACACTTTGAAGAGGAGAAAATCAAGAATTGAAGATCAGGGGAAAAAATTGGTTTATAAGAATCTGAAGTTAGGGTGAACAAGGGAAGATTTTGCTACTATTATCTTCTCTGCTTCAATGATTTCATTCTTTATAATTATGGAATTGATTTTAAATTAATTTTAGGATTTAAACAATGATGGTGTTGAGTTCTTATTGGATTAATTGATGTAACATCATGTCTAGCTAATTTCTCTCTTTTTAGAGGGAAGATAGAGTTTATGTGAAATTTATGGATTAATTAATAATTTTCTTGATTGACATTCAATTAGGTTTATTTATGATGTTTGGTGTTTAATGCCTTCAATTGATTGGTCATCTATTTAACGATCATGTATTTAGGTTTGATACTCAGGAGAGGTAACCCCAAATAGGATCTACACATCACAACATCAAAGCATAGATGACTCAGGAGAGCTTCTATGTTTTATGAAATCTTTACAGAGAATCATAGATTTTAATGCATACCCATTAGTCTAATTTTTATAGGGATATCAAAATTAATATATAGGGAATAGATAATTGACACTTGAGAGAGGGGGTTAAGTGAATTGGGATTCTCGATTTATAAACCAATACAATGATCAATCAGTAATGAGTTAAAAATATCATGAATGAAGCATAAATGAAATCAACCCTCTAGAGTTTTCACACATTGATTTATTCTATTTGAAGCTAGTCCTTTGCATTTCTTATTTAATATCCTATTGAATAGTTATCTAGATAAAGTTATAATTATTTATGGTGATAGATTGTGAGTAATTAGAATACACAATCCCTATGGACATGATACTATTACAATTATACTACAAAACTTGATACTGTGCACTTATGGTAGAATTTTAGCAAACAAAGTAACCCTTTCAGGCTTCTAAAGTGTATTCACACTAATGTGCTACCAAGATCTAAGCACTTCAAAGCCCCATCATGACCATCTCAAGGAATTCGAATCACTATAATGTGCTTAAGTTTTATCCTTTATATTAGAGCTTTAGCTGTTTACATTCCAGTCTAGAGAGAGGCATTCTCTTGTACACATATATTTGTTATGTAGAGTTTATAGTTAGCTCTGAAAATTAGGGGGAGTTCCTGGTAAGCTCTTGAGAAACTAGGTTGTAAGAGTTACTGGTGAGCTCAGTGGAAAACCATTAATGTATGAGTTGTTGTGAGCTCAAGGAAAACCAACATTGTGAGTTTCTTATGAGTTTGGTAAAATGAGTGTAAGAGTTCTAGGTTAGCTCAGGAAACTAAGTGTGATTCCACAAGTGATAGCCACAAGTGATAGTGGAACCCAAGGTTGGGAAAACCTTGGGGAGTAGAGTAAGTGCCAAGGGGGACAAAACCACTATAATTCAGTGTGTTTTTATTGTCTGTGTGCTTGTGTACTTCCACTGCATTTTATTTTCTACACTTGTACATTCCATATACTTTTCACATATCTCTTGGATTCTAGCTTTGCATATACCCTACATATCATAGCAAGGTTAGACCTAACACGAGTCTCCAAACTAGCCACACAAACACAAACTTCTCAAATAGTAATAATTTCTTACCACGTGGCCTCCAGCAATCCCAAAATCCACACCGCTAGCACCTACCGAAGCTATAAAGATCAAAATAACCTTGCAAGAATTCCAAGCTTAAAAGGACATTAATGCAACCATTACTTCCTCCTCCAATCCCAAAATAAAACCTCCACACCATAGGATTTTCCATTCATTCCCTAAATATGAAGATAAAACCTTCAAGAACAACATTCTCCTGCTTCAAGACCCACCTCACACACCCAAAAACTACAAACTTCAGACCCTTCCTAATCTAGATTACTATCTGCCTCTCTTCCTAAAGTAGTAGAGCCACCAAACTACCACATCTCAACCTACTCAGCCCAAACCTACACCCAAACCAGCAATCAAGCCTAAACTAGCCCCTAAACCCAAACCCACTCTAGAACGAAAGACATCCACAAAATCCAAAGCTCCACCCAAGTCAAAAACCATGCCATAACCTAAACCACCTTCTCAGCCCCAACTTAACACCTCTAATCCAAATATCACCTACCTTCCTTATGAGATATACCAAGCCAGATGTAATGCAAATTACACTGCATACCAAGAAGGCATTTAAATTCTATTTCTTGAGCTAGAAAGCCATACTAGAAAGTCCTAGGCTTTATGGCTAGACTTCATGTCATTCCAGTCTCAACTATAAGCTATGACTTTCTAGAAAAGGAACCACCCATAGTCATTCCTCTTGACCTCTCCATGCGCAGTCCACCTCCCCAACCTTCCACCAAAATAACCATCTCTAAGAAACCTATAACTCAAAAAACCATGCCTAAATGTCCTGTTTCCTCCACACCTACTTCCCAACCCTAAGACCAGCCTACCCAACCAACTGATATCCCAACCTACTTTCCCATAACCTATTCAAAGAGGCCTAATACTAAGAAACCCTAAGAAGCTATTCAATTTTTCTCTTTTCTTTTACTGATGTCTATTATTTTTCTTTTTTTGATTTATTGAGATCATATTTGCTTCATTGAAAAAATTTATGTAATTCTTTTTGTGCGATCAATTTGATGCAATTTCCTTTCATTTATATGTGTATTCATCCATTTCATTTTCCACATGTATCTCTCTCACCCTTATGCCTTTTTTATTATAAGAAAAGGGGGAGAACTAGGAGAAACATTTTTTAGGGGGAGCATCCATTGCTAAATACTATCTAGAATCAGTGCATACATTCAAGGGGAGCATGTTAATTTCATTTTTTTTTTGTCTCCTTGTGAAAAGTGTTGGTCCCAGTAGGATTAGCTAGAACCCAAGAAGGGGGGGGGGGGGAATTGGGTTTTATAAAATTTATGTCTTTAATCCTTGTTTGGTCAAATTCCTCTTTCTTTTATGTTGGCATGCTAATCAAAATGAAGCAATGGATACAGGAAGTAAGAATATAGGAGAAAGGTCAAGCACAGATAGCACACACAACTTATAGTGGTTCGGGCCCTCTCTTGGCGCATACTCCATTCTTTGAGTCAGCTTTACTTGCTACACTCAGGATCCACTAATCTTCAGTGGAATCAGACTTGGTTTTCTTGAGCTTGCCAAGAACTCATACACTGGTTTTATCGAGCTCACCAGAAACTCACTATGTTGGTTTTTACAAGCTTACTAACAACTCTAACAATGTTGATTTTTACAAGCTTACCAATAACTCTAACAATGTTGGTTATCACAAGCTCACCAACAACTCCAACACTATTTTTAAGCTAACTAGCAACTTCTACAAATGAAAAAAATAAAATGAGCAATTACACTTTTTGACATGTCTCTTGTTGAATGTTGAGGAAGACCTTAGATGCAGTTCTTCTTAGTGCAGAAGCTCTTCCCTTATATTGTGGAGAGATTGGCTTTGAAGGAGATTGAAGAATAAAAGCTCTTTTGGGATATGAAAGTGGTAGATCTTGGCCTTAGGGTTTACAAGATCATTTCTTTCTTTTTCTTATTTTTCTTTACTCTTTTATTGCCCTCTTTCTTGTTTTTCAAATGTCCCTCAATTACTCCTTAAATAGATCTTGAAAACTTGATCATTGGATGAGAAGCATAGAAGTTATGTCACTTGCAACGTTCAAATTTTCTACTACTTGGCATCGACAGGCGGTATAGCAAGTTCCTAGGCTAAGCGGTTGTGCACCAGACAATATGGCAAGCGGCTGGGCCATGCGGTTGTGGTCGATTTCTGGCTTTTCTTCCAAGTGCACCTTGCTATCTCCTGGCAGGCAGCTGCCATACCCGCTATGCTCCCAGGCGACTGAATTCATGCCAGTCGGTTTGCATTCTAGGCTTTAGTCTTGAGTCATTCGTTTGTCCATTGGCAGTTGGTATGACAAGCAGCTGCTCCAAGCAGCTGTCGTCCTCCACTTGAGTTATTGCATTCTACCACTTTTTGAAACATTAACATTTTTCATTACAAATTGAAATAATTTATCCACATATAGTATATGTGATTTTAGATGCATGGATAGGATTTTCTATTCATAATTTTTAAAGAATGAGTGTATTAAGCATATTGTCATTCATTTGTTCATACACCCATGATTTCTTTGAAGCTCATGTATATACTATGTAAAGACAAAATATACTAAAATAATTATTCAAATATGAATATCCAAAAATGAATTTTCATAAGTTGTAGATCATGGATAGCTAAACTGAATTGGTACTTTGAGAAAGATAAATACATTTAAGCATGTTGTTATTTTTATAGCTACTAATGATGGTTTCATGTTTCTCTATTCATGAAGACATACCAGATTAATTATACATATGTTTCCTTCAAGTGTATTAATCATTCTATAATTATCCATTCATGATATACATACGTTCTGAAGCATGGATATCTGCTTTAATCAATTTGTTTTATATAAACTCATCCAATTATGATTTCTTTCTTTCATAATTGATATTTCCATGTTAAACATGTATATATTCATAAACTATCCAACATATGATTATTAAGAATGATTACATAATGGATCATATGATTGTTTTTCTTTGTTTATCAAGTAATCATAGATATATGAGAGATTCTTGGAAGATAAACAAACAAGAATGCATTGTGGATTATGATAATTCTATCTTATAGCAGAACATTTGAAATCATAGCAAAGTATGTGTGTATTAGAAGCATTTATAGTTGGATTTACAAACAAATTATTGGAAAATTGGTTTCAAAGTTTCTAAAACATTTTAAGTATGATCTTTAGAGCCTCTGAAGAAATTTTTAGAGTTTCTGATATATGTTTAGAGAATCTAATTAAATGTTGAAATTTTAGAGGTTTAAAAACTATATTGGATGCAGGCTTCAGAGTTTTAAAAACTACATTGGGTGCAAGCTTCAGAGTTTTAGAGTTTTTGAAACTACTTTAAGTACAAGCCTTACAATTTCTGAGGAATTACTTTAAGACTTCTGAGGATGTATAAATGAGTTTTGAAATACTATTAAAGTTTCTAAAATACTTCAAAAATGTTCTAATAGCATACATGAGTAATTTAGATACAACTTTTAGGCAATATTTTAATTATCACAATCACGTGATCATTATCATCATAAAGTAACTAATTTATGCACATGGATCAACATGAATTGTACATACTAGGCACGTGTATGGTTATATTTCCAACTTTTCTCATATAACCATTATCATTAGCAAAATGCAAGTTTAGTACAAGTTTTCTTGTCATCAAAATCATATGTAATACATATCTTAGATCATCATTCTATCATAATACATGTATGACTAATGTGAATGCAAAATATTATATTTTATTCTCTTAATAATTAGCATTTTATACTTATTTAACTCCTATATTCACTCATTATTCTAATATTCTAATTTAGGAGACAATTGGAGTGGTTAAGTGTAAAAGAAAGTCAATTGAAGGTTTTTGGATAACTTCCGCATCACTCCATATTTTGGGTATAACTCTCTCAACTAACCTCCGATTGAGATGATTAAAGATATTATAGAAGCACAATAAAATTTTAGACAACTTTCATGTATGGGGTTTTGAGAGATAAAGACTATATCAAGGACAATTGAGTGGATGAAGTATTAAAATATGTCAAAAAGGAGCTGAAGATTACACATGGTATCACTTATGTACCAATTTTTATATATTTAGAGGATGAATTGGGAAATATTACCAACATAAAATTTGTATATCTCGAAGTATTTGACCAATAGAAGAAGAATCAGGAGATTTTGAGTTAAAATGAAGAAATTATGGTCAAAATAGCGAACACATGTCTAATGCACAACAAATTAGAGCTGTCGACACCCATGTTCACTCAACCTGCCCGCCTGTCCAGCAAAGTGGCATCGATGGTGCTAGTGTACATCCGCCATCTTTTGAATTGCTTTTTAGTTATGCAAATTTCCTATTTTTAAGCTATTTTGGAAAGTTTTTAGGCAATTTTTCTTCTTAGTACTTGAAGGTTCTTTTGCCAGGGTTTGGAGAGGACTTCTAGGCTGCTTTTAACAAAAAAATTTCTCTCTTCACTCTTTTATTTTATTTTCTTTGTGATTTCATGGCTCTATGTGGCAAAACTTTTATTCTTGGATTAAGGAGTCAAAAGCCTCAAAATCTATATACTATGAAATCTAATTTGTTTTAATTATTTAATTTATAATTTGAGTATTGAATCTTCTTTATTCATGATTATGATTACATGCTTAATTTTTAGGAGTCCTACTAGTTTATTATTCATTATATTCTATTACTAGATTAGATATCAAATCCGAAATCATTTGATCCCTCTAATTTACAAGGCAACTAGGGTTTAATAATTTGCTGTTGTTGTAGTTATTAAATCTTAGAAAGAATATTTAACTAAATTAAATACAACCACTGGTGCTTGTGTTATTTAGTTTCACTAATCTCTACAAATCTTAAGGCAACTATTAGATTAAACCTTTAGTGCTGGTCTTGGGTTGTTTAGTAGTTAGGGTTAATTAGAACACTGATTGCTAATTGACTATGTTGAATGAGAGATGGGAAAAATAATTCTAATGATGAATATTCAAAGTACGATTTGATTTATAATTGTATCAATGATGAGTTATGAGATTCTAATGGTGGACGTTGACTTGAACCAAGGTTTTCTTCTCTAATAGATTTCTTCTATAACACTTTCTTCATTACATTCAAAACTCCTCTTTCTTGTTCACATTGCATAAAACTAAGCTAGATACTCCTCATGGGATTGACCCTTATTCACACTACTATAGGTAATTTAATTGGAGTAAGGTTCTAAATTTGGTTGCTTAAGATAGCACACCAAATTTTTGGCACCATTGCCGAGGAGGCATTCTAGTTGATCTATGTGCTTTTGTGATTTTTTTTATATAGTTTTTCTAAATTTTTTAAAGATTCATTAGATTCTCCTTAATTATTTATGACTATTACTAGATCTTCTAATCAAGGTGATTTGCAGTATAAGCCAAAAATAGAGAGAAATTTGTATAGGTTAAGGAGGGAAGCTTAAAAGAATTCTGAAAAGGAGGAAATCATGATTGGAACTTGAACTTTGAAAGAGCTTACCACACCTGATTTGGATCAACAACCCTTATGCATCATGTTTTCTACTTTAGATGCTACTATTAATTTTGAATCAAAATCTATACTAATTCATCTCTTGCCCACTTTCCATGGTCTTGCAGGTAAAAATCCTCATAAGCTTCTAAAGGAGTTTCACGTGGTGTGTACGAGTATGAAACCAATAGGGGTCACTGAAGAGCAAATCAAACTGAGAGCCTTTCCATTTTCTTTGAAGGATTTGGCTAAGGATTGGCTTTACTATCTACCCTCTAAGAGCATCACAACATGGAATGAGATGAAGAGGTTATTTCTAGAAAAATATTTCCCAGCTTCATGGGCAGCCAACATTAGAAAGGAAATTTGTGTATATTGCCCCCATCATCAGATTAGTGAATAGTTACTCATCCAGTATTTTTATAAGGGAATTCTACCCATTGAAAGAAGCATGATTAATGCTACTAGCAGAGGAGTTTTGGTGGATAAAACTCCTGAAGCTGCAAGGAATTTGATTGCAAACATGGCAACTAACTCACAACAATTTGGCAATAGGCTTGACTCTCTATCCAAGCCTACTAATGGGGTAAGTGTTTCCTCCCTTGAACAACAAATTGCAGATCTGACTTCTTTTATTTGTCAATTAGCTATAGAAAATATGCAGACAGTGAAAGCTTGTGGAATTTGTTCAATAGTAGGACATCCAACTGATAAATGCCTAACTCTTCAAGAGGATCCTATTGAGCAAGTGAATGCAATGGGTGGTTTTTCTGGACAACTACAAAGAAAGTATGATCCTTATTCAAATACATACAACTCAAGATGGATGGATCATCCCAATTTCAACTATGGGAACCCACAAGTAAATTAGCCCACAACTCAAAACCACCCGAATTTCCTGCAATACAAACAACCATACCCACCTAGACAACAACGGGGACAAATTTCTAACTCTAGTATATCTTTGGAAGATATTTTTAAGTCTCTTACCTCTAAGAATTTGCAATTTTAACAGGAGACTAAAGCTAGCATTCAAAGTTTAGAGAATCAACTGATTCGGATGACAACAATAATCAATCTGCTGAAGACACAAAATTTAGGGAAATTTTCTTCTCAAATGGTAGTGAACCCAAGAGAAAATGTGAGTACAATTGTTATGAGAAGTTATAAAGAGGTTGCAATTCCAGAAAAGATGACTCCTACACCAATGAAGAAAGCAAAGGAGAAGGATGTTGTTGTAGACAAGGACCTTCCTAAGGACAATGAAGTAACTTAACGTAAGTTTTCACCTCTTTTTGAATATAAACTAGTACCATCTTTTCCCAAGGCTTTAGCAGAATCTCAAAATCTTGAGCAATATCAAGACTTATTTGAGACTTTTCATACATGCGAGGTAAACATTCCACTTTTTGATGCCATTAAACAAGTACCTCGTTATGCTAAATGTTTGAAAGATTGTGAATAATAAAGAGGAAATAGAAACTTCAGAGATATGAGAAGGTGAGAATAGGGGAGAATGTTTCTGCAATAATTCAAAAAAAACTTCCTATAAAGTGCAAAAATCCAGGTATGTTTACTATCCCTTGGATGATAGGTAACCCTAAACTTAAAAAGGCCATATTAGATTTAGGAGCTTCCATTAATGTTATGCCTTATTTATTATATGCTTCTTTGAAACTTGGAACTTTGAATAAGACTAGAGTTGTGATTCAATTGGCAGATAGATCCAATGCCTATCCTAAAGGTGTAGTTGAGGATGTTCTTGTGCAAGTCAATGATTTAGTCTTTTCTGTTGACTTTTATGTGCTAGATATGAAAAATGATAATCAAACTACTCCTCTTCTATTAGAAAGATCCTACCTAAAAACATCCAAGACTAAGATAGATGTTCGCAGTAGTACACTTACCATGGAATTTGATGGTAAAATTATTAAATTTAACATTTGTGATGCCATAAAATATCCTGATGATGATGATCTTGTTTACTCCATTGATGTGATTGATTCTTATGTATAGAAAGTTTTTGAAATTCATGGAAAAGATGAATTAGAAATTTCTATTAGTAAACATCTTGAGAAGGAGAATGAGGTGTTACCTTTGAGTCTTGATTTGCAGGAAACTGTTGAAGCATTGGATGACTTTCTGAAGTGACCAAAATCAGGTAAGGACCCTTACATTGAGTTACCAATTTCTAACAAGACTTTTACCCTTTGTTTTGCAAGCATATACTCTATATTTGAAACCTCTTCCCAATCACCTCGATCATGTGTTTCTTGAAGATGGAGAAACCTTGCCTATGATCATCTCCAGTAAACTCAGTGTATTAACAAGAAGAGAAACTTTTGCATGTTCTTAAGAAGCATAAGAGGGCTATCGGTTGGATAATGAAAGATATTAAAGGAATGAACCCATCTATATGCATGCTTCATTATTTCTAGTTTGCAATTGCTCCAAATTAAAAAAAGATATAGTGAGTTGAGCCAATGACTATAAACAAAAGCACGACTTGGGAGGCAACCCAAGGGGAGTTTATATTTCTTTTTCTTATTTCTGCATTTATATTATGGTTAGTTTTGCATGTTCTTTGCATTTGACCTTATAGTGGAGATAATGTAAGTTTTAAGTGTGGGGAAGGGCATTTAGGCTTAGGTTTAGGTTGTGTTTTTGTATTTTTGTTTTTATCTTTGCTTTTATTTTTGAAAAAGAAATTGAGAGAGAGTCAATTTTACCCTTTGTTTTGGTGATTTCCAATGAGTTGAGGTTGAGGATGTCATGAGCAAGATTCAACTAAGCTTGAAAAATTCATAACATGATTGAATAAGTAATCTTCTAATTTGCAATTGCTTGGTTTAGTTATTTTCCTTGAGAATGGTGATGACTAAATTTCATAGACAAAAGCTGGTGAGATTTTGAGCCTTTAGACTGACACATTCACATCAGTCTCATCCTTTTTCTTCTTGAGAGATATTCTTTCATATATTTATTTATCTAGAACTTGCCTTGATTCTCTTTAAGATCACATTGATACATGCATGCATGAACATGATTAAGGTCTTCTTTGTTTTGAACTACATGAGCCAAATAGCCTACCTTTTGATTAATTTTTCCTCTTGTTGAGCCCCTTTGAACTTTATAGATTTTTGTTGTGAACCTATCTCACAAAATTAAAACCTAGAAAAATAATATCTTTACCCAAGCCATAGATCTAATGGAGCATGGGTCATCATTGTGCTATATATGGGTGTACAAGAAATAAAGTATGGGGGTATCAAAATTTATCGTATGGCTATGATTGATGAAATAGAATAGATTGTTGTTCTCAAAATTATGAAAAAAATGATGAAAAAAAGTAAGAAAAAGAAAAAGAAAAAGTGAATATCAAAATTCCAAGGGAAGGGATTTGTTTTTTCATCATGTATTCAAAGGTGAAAGATACTAAAGAAAACAAGTGATTTTACATGTCTTATATATTTGAGCATGAGTTGATTTATTTATACTTTGCTAGTTTTAATGGCTTTTGAGCTACATCTCCAAATATCTCTCACCTTTATCCTAAACCCTGTTACAACCCATGAAAAGTCCTTATGATTAAAAATATGTATGTGATCCCCGTGATGGAGAACGAGAAGATATACAAGATTATGGAAAATCATTTTCATTGGAATGAATTTGAGCTGAACATATATCCTTCAAACACATGAGAGTAGAGTGTTTATCTCCATGAGGGTTCTGCTTATTTGGTTTAATCCATCTTCAAGAGAGAATGCTTGCTAAATGATTGTAGGTTATGTGAGAATGATTTTTTCATGATATATTATGAGTTTGGAAGAGTTTTGGTTATTCTTTGTTTATGATAATTGCACCCTTGATAATCTTTAGGGGGAGAGTGAATTTGAGTTTTGCTCAAGGATGAGCAAAATTAAGTGTGGGAGAATTTGATGAGAATGAAAAATATCATATTTTATTCACTTAATACTTATCATTTTACACTTATTTAACTCTGATATTCACTCATTATTCTTATATTCTGATTTAGGAGATAATTGGAGTGGTTAACTACAAAATGAAGTCCATTGAAGGATTTTGGATAACTTTAGCTTCACTCTGTATTTTGGGCATAACTCTCTCATCCAACCTTCTATTAAGATGATTAAAGATGTTTTATAAACACAAGAAAGTTTTATACAACTTTCATGTTTAGATTTTTGAGAGATAAAGAAGACATCAAGGACAACTGAGCATAGAAAGTATCAAAATATGATAAAAAGGAGCTGAAGATTACACATGGTATCACTTGTGTACCAATTTTTTTTATATTTAAAACTTGATTTGGAAACTTTTACCAACATAAATGTTGTATATATCGAGTTTATCTGACTAATTCAAGAAGAATCATGAGATTCTAATTTGAAATGAGGAAGTTATGGTCAAAACAGTGAACACATATCTGATGGATAGCAAACCAGAGCTATCAGCACCCATGTTCACTCAACCTGGCCTGCCTGTCCAGCAAAGTGGCACCAACGGTGCCAGTGTACATCCAGAATCTTTTGAATTATGTTTCATTTATGAAAATTTCTTATTTTTAAGTTGTTTTGGGAAGTTTTTAGGCGGTTTTTCTTCCTAGCTGTTGAAGGTTCTTTTGCTTGGGTTTGGAGAGGACTTCTTGGCGACTTTCAATAAAGAATTTTTTCTCCTCTCTTTTATTTTATTTTCTTTATAATTTAATGGCCCTACGTGGCTAAACTTTTATTCTTGGTTTAAAGAGACAGAAGCCTCAGAATCTATATACTGTGATCTCTAATTTGTTTTAATCATTCAATTTATATTTTGAATATTGAATGTTCTTCTTTGTTCATGATTATGATTATTATGCTTAATTGTTAGTAGGCCTACTAATTTATTATTCATTGAAATCTATTGCTAGATTAGATATCAAATCTGTAATTATTTGACCCCTATAATTTGTGAAGCAACTAAGGTTTAATAATTTGTTGCTGTTGTAGTTATTAAATCTTAGGAAGAATATTTAACTAAATTAAATGCAACTGTTGTTCAGCTTCATTAATCCCTACAAATCTTAAGGCTACTATTAGATTAAACCTTTAACTCTAGTCTTAGTTTGTTTAATAGTTAGGGTTAATTAGAATGCTGGTTTCTAATTAACTATGTTGAAGGAGAGAGGAAAAATAATTCCAATAGTGAATATTCAAAGTATGATTTAATTTATAATTGCATCAATGATTAGTTATAAGATTCTGATGGTCGATATTGACTTGAACCAAGGTTTTCTTCTCTAATAAATTTCTTTTATAACACTTTCTTCATTACATTCAAAACCCTATTTTCTTGTTCACATTGCATAAAACTAAGCTAGATACTCCTCATGGGATTGACCCTTATTAACATACTATAGGTAATTTAATTGGAGTAAGGTTCTAAATTTGGTTGCCTATGATAGCACAGCAATGACTCAACATTCTCCCCTTTTTTGATGATGACAAAACTTAAAGACTTGAGATAATAAAGAACATGTTAATGGTTCAATAACAAAAACTCCCTCACTAATAGAGATATATAAGCATGTGGAATTTGGCACTAGTTATGCCATATGAAGAACTATTAGTTTTCTACATATTTCTTCCTTTTTATAACAAACTCCCCTGACCAATTTGAATTTTGTAATTCTATGGATAATGATGTTGGTCATGACATATTAAAACTATCTTCTTCTTGGCATGAGTCATGACAATAATTATATATGTTTGGTAAGTCTTTTAAATATATTTCTCCTCCTTTTTATATTTCCTCTATTGCTTTTGCTGACTTGTATACTTTTGCATGAATTTTCTCAATACTTATTGCAAATCTTCTTTTTCATACTTCTTATATTTTCTCCTCACTTTCAAGTCTTCTCCATACTTCTCCCTATTTTTCTCATTATCAAAAAGCTATACCATGGGAGATGTGTATTCAAATAGATCTTCTTCCAGTTTAAGCCTTTATATATATATATATATACATCATTTTCACTAGTAGCTTAAAAGAATTTTCTTCTTAAACGTCTGAAGAGTAAAATGTTTAAGCATACTAGTGATCAAGATATTACGTCAATAGAAAGAATATATTCATGGTAGGGCAACATTCAAACACTGCATAACTTTTATTTAAGAGCTTTTAAACAAACACTCATAAATTAAGTATATAGTCATTCAAATAGTCAAAGTCATGATAGACAAACATTCAAACATTCAAGACCATGCATGATAAATAGATATAAATCATATAGACTATATGTAAAACATCCATTCATCAAAATCATCACACAAGTATGGATTGTCATAACACAAGCATAGATTTTACCAAAATATTTGTCCATCAAAATCATGATATGTTTATGGATCGTTGATAGCTATTTCAAACATTTCATACTATGCAAAAGCTGTGAAATTACCATGTAATCATATAATGTAAGCATTTCTAACTGTGGAACTCAAATTAACATAATCACATTCTTATACAAAATATCCAAAATATTTTTCATTTTTGTTTTATGTTTTCCATTTTCCCAGGTTGTACATTAAGCAATATGTAATGGACATTTACTTTTCATGCTTACTCATGTACTTCTTGTAAAATGAGTTACTTGTTAATCATTTGTTCATCAAAATATGGATTACTAATGTGATATGGGTCATCATAGCAAGATGTAATAGATATGAATGTAGAAATTCCTAAATCATATTGCATAATTAAACACTTATGTCATTTATCTTCCAAGAATCTCTTGTATATCTATGATTACTTGATAAATAAAGAAAAATAATCATATGATCCATTATGCAATCATCCTTATTAATCATATGTTGGATCATTTATGAATATATACATGTTCAACATGGAAGTATCAACTTATGAAAGAAAGAAATCATAATTGGATGAGTTTACATAAAACATATAGATTAAACCAAATATCCATGCTTTATAATGTATGTATATCATAAATGGATAATTATAGAATGATTAATGTACTTCACAGAAACATATGTATAATTAATCAGGTATGTCTTCATGAATAGAGAAACATGAAACCATCATTAGTAGATATAAAAATAATAACATGCTTAAATGTACTTACCTTTCTCAAAGCACAAATTCATTTTGGCTATCCATGATCTACAACTTATGAAAATTGATTTTTGGATATTCATATTTGAATAATTATTTTAGTATATTTTTTCTTTACATAGTATATATATGAGCTTCAAACAAATCATGGTTGTATGAACAAATGAATGACAATATGCTCATTGCACTCATTCTTCACAAAATATGAATCAAATATCCTATCCATGCTTCTAAAATCATGTATACTATATGCAGACAAATGTATTTCAATTTGTAATAAAAAATGTCAAAGTTTCAAAATGTGGCAAAATGAAAAAACTTAAGTAGAGGACAATAGCTACTTGGCACAGCCGCCTACCATACCACCTGCCAATGGACAAACGAATGACTCAAGACTAAAGCTTAGAAAGCAAACTGCCAGTGCCGCCTATGCCTACTGGCTAGGAACATAGTTGGTATGGCAGTCGCCCACCAAGGGACAGTAAGGTGCACTTGGAAGAAAAGCCAAAAATCGACAGCAACCACATGGCCCAGCTACCTGCCATATCGCTTGTTGCATGGCTGCTTGGCCCAGGCACCTACCATACCGCCTGTCGATGCCCAATGGTCAAAAATTCAAACATTACAAGTGACGTAACTTCTATGCTTCTCATCCAACAATCAAGTTTTTAAGATCTATTTAAGGAGCAATTGAGGGACATTTGAAAAACAAGAAAGAGAGCAAAAAAAGAGTAAAGAAGAACAAGAAAAAGAGAAAAATTATCTTGTAAACCATAAGGCCAAGATCTACTACCTCCATATTTCAAAAGAGCTTTTATTCTTCAATCTCCTTCAAGGCCAATCTCTCCACAACATAAGGGAAGAGCTTCTACACTAAGAACTTCATCTAAGTTCTTCCTCAGCGCTCAACAAAAAACATGTCAAAAAGTGTAATTGCTCATTTCATTTATTTGTTCATACACCCATGATTTCTTTAAAGCTCATGTATATACTATGTAAAGACAAAATATACTAAAATAATTATTCAAATATGAATATCCAAAAATCAATTTTCATAAGTTGTAGATCATGGATAGCCAAAATGAATTTGTGCTTTGAGAAAGATAAGTACATTTAAGCTTGTTGTTATTTTTACATCTACTAATGATGGTTTCATGTTTCTCTATTCATGAAGACATACCTAATTAATTATACATATGTTTCCTTGAAGTGCATTAATTATTCTACATTTATCCATTCATGATATACATATGTTGTAAAGCATGAATATTTGCTTTAATCTATATGTTTTATATAAACTCATCCAATTACGATTTCTTTCTTTCATAAGTTAATACTTTCATGTTGAACATGTATATATTCATAAATGATCCAACATATGATTAATAAGGATGATTGCTTAATGGATCATATGATCGTTTTTCTTTGTTTATCAAGTAATCATAGATATACAAGAGATTCTTGGAAGATAAACATAGATGAATGCATTGTGGATTATGACAATTCCATCTTATAGTAGAACATTTGAAATCATAGCAAAGTATGCATTTATGCTTACTATTGGAAGTTGGAGGATACATTAGAATATCTATACTCTCTTCTGAAGAATTTATAATTGGATTTACAAACAAATTGTTGGAAAATTGGTTTCAAAGTTTCTGAAACATGTTAAGTACGATCTTTAGAGCTTCTGAAGAAATTCTTTAGAGTTTCTAATATATGTTTAGAGGAGCTAATTAAATGTTGAAATTTCAGAGGTTTAAAAACTATATTGGATGTGGACTTCGGAGTTTTAAAAACTACATTAGGTGTGAGCTTTAAAGTTTTTGATCCTGAACAAAATTAAAGGGTTGTTTCTGAGTTTTTGAAACTACTTTAGGTATAAGCCTTATAATTTTTAAGGAATTAATTTAGGACTTCTGAGGATGCAGAAATGAGTTCTGAAATACTGTTAAAGTTTTTGAATTACTTCAAAAATGTTCTAATAGCATACATGAGTAATTCAGATACAACTTTTAGGAAATGTTTTAATTATCACAATCATGTGATCATTATCATCATAAAGTAACTAATTTATGCACATGGATCAACATGAATTATACATATTAGGCACATGTATAGTTTTATTTCTAGTTTTTCTAATATAAGCAATATCATTAGTATAATGCAAGTTTAGTACAAGTTTTATTGTCATCAAAATCATATGTAATACATGTGTTGGATTATCATTCTATCAAAATACATGTATGACTCAACAAAAAGTAACACTCATTTGTTTTGTTATAATCAAAAAGGGAGAAAATGATAAATCCAAGTTTCGATGATGAGTAAACAAATTGATAAAATTGATAAACACACTAAAGAAATAAGAAATCAACAATTTTTCATCCAAGACAAAGTATAAAAAGCCTAAAAAAATCACACTCTAAGTTTTAGAGGAAAAAAACCAAGTAAATGCTAAGAAACTACAAGTTCTGAACTTTAGAAGAAGTTTCAGAGACATGAACTCAACTTTGAAAACATGTTGAAAGAGTTCAGAAGACATTTTACAAGATTCTAAAGACTTCAGAGATTACATAAAGTAATTGTTGGTCTTGTTCACATAGTAGCTCAAGAGGCGAGGGGAGGTGAATTGAGCATTTGAAAATCATGGACAACATAAAGATCAAAGCGCCAAAAAATAAATGGAATAGATTAAACAGCACATAACACTAGAATTTTTATAGTGATTCATCCCAAACATGGCACGTACTCCACTCTTAGAGTTAGTCTCTCTTACTGCACTCAGGTACCACTAAACACCTATTGGTTTTATAAGCTTACTAACAAACTTTACAATAGTTAGTTTCCAAGCTTACCAACAAACTTATAGTTGTGATCAAACTTACAATCAATAAGCCCCTTGCTTACTTTCCCAAATAACAAACCAAGATTGTATAATAAAATGCCTCTTAAATAGGCTAATTTGTACAAGGAATTGAATGTAGAAATAAATATAAGATAACATAAATAAAATTTTCAAACTCTAGAGAATGTCGTGGAAGAATGTTCTTTTAATGTCATTTGGAGTGTTGCACATAGGAATTGAAAGCTTTTGGAAGAAAATCTTTTACTCTCAGTAAATGCTCTTTGAATATTTAGTCTAACTTTTGTAACGTCTTCATTTACTCTTCTTATACTCACCTTCAAATCTTCCAGTTAAGGTTGGTGCAAGCATTGAATGTGAGGGAACGTTCAAAATTTCAACCATTGAATCATTCTCTTGACTTTGTATTGTCTTGAATATTCACATTCGGAAAGAGAGAGAATGCTTCCTTAAAAATTTGCACTATTAGAGTTGTTCGCACTTTCAGACTATTCAAAGTAGTAACTTCACAATGTCTGAAATTATGCTTCTTGAGCTTCTTATGATAGAGATGGACTGGCTTCATCTGAAGTGCTTCATAATGTCTAAAATAAGTTTTTGACAACACCTGAAGTGGCATGAATTGCTTAGCCACACATTGAACTTCAGATTCTATTGAAATTTGTTTGATAACATCCAAAATTATATTTCACAATGTCCGAAACAATGTAACCCTTCAATGCATGGTCTTTAGACATCGGCACATCCGAACTTGACTTTGCATTATCTGAGCTTGGTTCCTCTATGTCTGAAGCAATGTGTTAAGCATATTAAGCATAGTTTGAAGCTTTAATTGTGTCCAAACTTAGGCATCTCTTCTTATATACTTCAGCAATTGTCTGAGAACACACCAAAAGTGACTTTGGGGCTCTTAAATGATGCCAGACATATCCTTCAACTGTAATATAGGCTTGGAAGCTTAGACCTTATGTCTGAAACTTTTTCAGACAAGGTTCTTATGTCTACAATCTTTATCTTTTTTTCCTTCATGATTTCAAATGTATCCCATTTCATATGAAATTCTCTTCTAAGTTTAGGGTCATTAGGCCTTTGAGCATTTATGTTTTCTTTCTATATTTGGTAGATCGTGTCTCTGATGTGATCTTGTTTGCACTGTCCACTTGAATGAAGTTATTTTCCTAATTTATATACTTATTACTGCATACTTGGGAAAATAATAGCTAGTACCTTAACTATTCACTCACATGATTTTGCTCATCATCAAAACTTAGTGAGCTAAACACATTCATCATCAAAATCAAGCCAAGTAAAGGAGGTTTGGATCAACATTCTCCCCCTTTTTGATGATGACAAAGCATTTAAGTGAATTGCCTTTCAAAAAGATATAAAATCATATAAAGCACATGGGAACTAGACAGAGATATTCTAATCAAAACAACACATACATAGCTCCCCCTTACTAAGTGCATCCTCACCATGAATGAATGCACTATATTTTAATTCTACTATTCATACAATTTCTCCCCTTTTTGTCATAATAAAAAAGGCATAGGGGAAAGAAAATATGAAAGATATAGAGTATCCAAAAAAATGTAGAAGTAAAACATAAAATATTTTATTGCATTTAATTGCATTTTAGTATAAATAGAATTACATTAGATGCATTAAAGGATTACATGAAGAGTTGGGATAAGTGCAGCAAAGATGGGATTATGGATAGAATGTATGGGTGTGAGAAGATGGGTTGCAGATAGAGGAGGATTGGGGTGGACTCTGATTATGATCCTTCGAAGAAGTTATGGGTGGAGGTAGCATCCAATACTTTTGGGAAGGTGACATTAGAGAAACCGAAGTTTTGGATGGGAGAAAATGGATGGGAAGGTGAGGGGAAAGAGAAGGATGTTGTTGTTGTTGTACTCTCTTCTTTCTTCTCTTCATTTGCCTCTAATGATGATTGAGCTTGACTTAAGTCCATTTGACTTAATAAAGATGAATCTCATTTTCTCCAAAGTCAATGCTAAAACATCTTAAGAGTATTGCTTTATCGCTCATTCTTTCTTTCTTTGAAGTATTTACTTCCTTAAACTTTGATCTTTCTCTTCTTCTGCTTCCAGACTCAGTCTCTACTGAGTTCCATTCTCCCTTTGTTCTTGCCATAACAGCATATGGGTTAGGGGTTTGGATTAAATAGACATGGCATGGGAGGATAAAGAAGTTTCTTGGAAGAATTTTTGAGGAGAAGAGGAATGAATGTTTGCTGAAAATAGGTAAGTAATAAGAGTTCCAATGAAAGAGATTTAATTCCAGCAAGAAAATGAGGTGTCATCTTGGAAATGAAAATTCATATGCAAGAGAAGATAATTTTGAATGATTTGAAATGAGATTTTTGGCTTTTTAGATGAATAGAATAATTTCAGACATGGGCTAGAATTTCATACAATTTGAAGTTATAGCTTCAGACGGGGAAGCACTATGTCTCAAAAAGAATGTCGAATGAAATTCAAATATTATGAAGTGAGGTTTCATAATGTTTGAAGGTGCGTCTAAAATTACATCCGAAATATAAGATTAATTTCATTCTATCTAGTATATAGCATCTTGAAGCATAAAACATATAGCATTTGAATCATACGATAATAAGAATAAGCATTCAGATCTTTTAAACATAAACATAATGTGATGATCATGAAATAGACATTATACGTATGGATCTATCACACCTAACTCCCTTCTAATCAAGCAAAATCATTCTTCTAGAAAAGGCTTAGTGAAAATGTCTACTAACTAATTCTTAGTTGGTACAAATTCTAAGCAAACATTGTGATTCTGGATATGATCTCTAATAAAATGATGCTTGATCTCTATATGCTTAGATCTAGAATGCATAACTGGATTCTTGGTCAGATTTGTAGTACTGATATTATCACATCTAATGGGTGTATCACTGAATTTCAAACCAAAGTGACCTAATTACTGTTTTATCCAGAGAATCTGTGCATAACAACTGCCAGCAATAACATATTCAGCCTCTGCAGTTGACAATGCAATAGATGTCTGCTTCCTAGAAAATAATAATATGATCATGCTTCAAAGAAATTGACATGTTCCTAAGTTACTCATCCTATCTACCTTATATCCAGCAAAATTATCATCAAACTACCCTACTAACTCAAAAATCTGAACCTTTTGGATACCATAAACCGAGGTTTAGAATATCTAAGAGGTATCTAAAGATCCTTTTTATAGTAGTAAGATGTGATTCTCTAGGATTTGACTGGAACCTTGCATGCATACATACACTAAACATGATATTTGGCCAACTTGCAGTAAGATATAATAGAGATCCTATCATGCTTCTATAAAGCTTTTGACAAACTGGTTTACCTTATTCGTCCTTATCCATTTTAATGGAAGTACTCATAGAAGTTCCATATCTTCTTCCATCTTAAAGGTTGAACTTCTTTAATAGCTCTTATGTATATTTGGCTTGGTAGATGAAGATTTCTTCTTTCATCTGCTTCACTTATAGTCCTAGAAAGAAGTTTAGCTCCCCCATTAAGCTCATCTCGAATTCTCCCTAGATTATCTTAGAAAATTCTTGACAAAGATTTTGATTAGTAGCTTTGAATACAATATCATCAACATAAATATGCAAAATATGAATGTCATTCATAGTATGCTTAATAAAATTTATGGTATCTACCTTGCCCCATGAAAAATCTTTCTCAATCAAGAATCTACTTAGCCTCTCATACCAAGATCTAGGAGCCTACTTCAAACCATAGAGGGCTTTCTTGAGTTTGATGACATGTTTAGGATCAAGAGGGTCTTAAAACTCAAGGGGTTATTTGACATAAACTTCTTCATTAATGAAACCATTCAAAAATGCAGATTCAACATCCATCTGGTAAAGTTTAAAATCCATGAAAGATGCACATGCTAACAACATTCTAATGGCTTCTATCCTAACAACTGGAGCATATGACTCCTCAAAATCTATTCTTTTTTCTTGACAATACTCCTTTGCTACTAACCTTACCTTATTCTTCATTACTAAACCAAATTTATCAAGTTTGTTCCTAAAGACCCCTTTGGTTCCTATAACAGCTCGATGGTCAGGTTTTGGAACTGAGGTCCAAACATCATTCTCTTAAATTAGTCCAATTCTTCTTGCATAGCTAAAATCTAATTCTTATCTTCTAATGCTTTGGTCTATGCGAATTGGCTCTATTTGAGAGATAAAGGCAAACTTACTACATACTTGGTGATAAGATGATCTAGTCCTAATTCTATCAAACTCATCATCAATTATTTGTTTTTTTGGATGGGCATGCATGAATCTCTAATCTCTAGGAAGAGAAGGGTTTCCTCCCTTGTTTACCTCAACTATGGACAATTCGAGCTATCTGTCTGCTGTTGCTATTTTTATTTGTTAAGGATGTATTTGTTTGTCTTGCATGTTCATCTTCTCCACACTTGTTGTGAATCTATATACTTCATCATCAAAATCACTTGTTCTTCTTGAATAGTTAGTAGATCCATCCGATTTGACATGGAAAGACTCTTCTATAGATCTACTACTCAGGTTGTAGAGTCTAAATGCCTTGCTAACAATGGAATAGATACGAAATATCCCTTCATTAGATTTACTATCAAATTTCCCAAGGTTTCATTTTCCATTGTCAAGAATGAAACATTTGCGGTCAAAAGTATGGAAATATGATATCTTAGGTTTTTCTCTAGGATACAACTCAAATCGAGTTTTGTTGAGTATTGGCCTAGTATAAATTCTATTGATTATAAAGCAAGCAGTATTCATAGCTTCAGCCCAAAAATATTGTGGCAGGTTGTACTCACTCAACATGGTCCTTGCTATCTCTTACAAGGATCTATTCTTCCTCTCAGCCACTCCATTCTGCTGGGATATTCTTGGTGTAGAGAAAGTTTGAAAGATTTCATTGTTTTCACAATAAGATGTGAACTTATGGTTTTCAAACTCTCCACCATGACCATTCATAATGGAAACTATATGAGAACTTTGTTTATTCTACACAAGCTTGAAAAATATCTCAAAGAATGAAAAGGTCTCATCTTTGGATCTAGAATCATTATCAAAGTTTAACTACTATAGTCATCAACAATGACATATGCGTAATGTTTCCTTCCAAGACTACTAGTTCTTGTTGGTCCCACTAAGTCCATACATAGCAACTAAAGAGGTTCAGTTGTGTACACTTCTCTATTTGATTTGAAAGACTTGTTTGCTTGCTTTCCTCTCATGCAAGTATCACTCAACTGTCCTTTGTCAAACTTAAGTTCGGATAAGCCAAGTACAAGGTCTTTTCGATATATTCTTTCAAACTTGTCTTTGTTGGCATGAATTAATTTTCTATGACACAATAAGGACTCATTATGACTAACAAGATACTTAGCTTAGATATCACATAAGTCTACTATATACACATTACCATGCCTCTAACCTAGGACTACAACCTAGCCATGCTAATCCTAAACTGAATAAACATGAAATTCCAACATAACCTTGTATCTATTATCACAAAATTGGCTAACACTCATAAGGTTATGCTTTAATCCCTCAAGTAGCAAAACATCAGAAATAATAGTAAAATGTGGCTGGCCAACCTTACCAATTTCAACTACTCTACCTTTCTTATGAGAATGCAAAATAATATATTTTATTCCCTTAATGCTTAATCTTTTACATATATTTGATTCCTAAATATACTCATTATTCTTATTTTTGATTTAGGAGACAATTTGAGTGGTTAAGTATAAAAAGAAGTCAATTGAGGAATTTTTGGGCAACTTCAGATGATGACTCGAATTCTATTTTGGTCAGTTCGAAGATCCCACGGTGTGAGAAGCATGAAATTTTCATGGAGATCTGTGGTGGTAGTGAAGAGATTAGACCGCTAGGCCCAATCTTGTAGCCCACCACTGATCTCCCTAGGGGTGCAGGGGTGGAGCCCCCACAGTATGGATCATACACTGGACAACATGCTAAGGAGAATCAAAAAGGAGCAAAGCAGCATCGGAGATAGCAGACCGGCATTGATGGCACCAACCCACTTTACTACCACCTCATTAGACAACAAGGTGGCGTTGACAGTGCCAATCTGGCTCTGGTGGTGGTCGACTCCATTCCCCACTTTTTGAAAAATACAAAAATTATTGTTTTGTGTAATTTTTTCAAAACTCCATTACTTTGCACCTTTCTCCACCCTGATGTATTTCATATTTTCTTCCATTTCTTGCACTTAATTATCTGCAAATAGATATAATAAATCAACATAGAATTCACTTGTCAAGTAATAACCAAATTAAGTACAGATTTACTAGAATATGCTTACAAAGCACTAAATTTATATCAAAAGTGGATCCAAAATATATGTGAATCTAGATATTAAAATGTGGTAAAACATGAGCTTATCAAATGCCCGCAATCTTAACTTTTGATCATCCTTGATCAAAATAGCAATCTGAATTTGTGAATCGGTTAGGAAAATCTCTATCAAAAAGTCGGTAACATGCCAGAAAAATTACACATGTACACATAAATCAAAATTCATTCACGACACTTGCCATATAATCTCATGAAACCAATGCTTCATCAATCACTTTAGTAAGTGTATATGTATGTGCTTTGTCACTCTCATGTTACATGCATGCTTTTCAACCAACAATGTGTAAACCAGTGATTCTAATTATCTTCACAAACACTCAATAAGCTTATTTTTCATGATCCCTCTGCATAAATATAAATAAAACTATCTACTTGGATCAATAGGTCTTTGTTAAGCTTGTAATGATGCCTTGGCTTTAGCCAACAAAGAAAAGGAATTAGGATTTATAAAGTAAGAGATCATAAATGAATTTGTACATAAATATTCACTCTCTTTACTTTTTATTTGCTTCTCTTTCTTTTTGTGGACTGTATTACTACCACACCCCCAAAATTATTTTCTTTTGATTTATCAAGTTGTGATCCCCCCCCCCCCAGTTGAAAGAGGAATCCTTACTAATTCTTTTTTTCGTCCCTTTTATTTTTCTTTTGGCATTTTTCTTTTCAGTTCCCCCAAACTTATCTTATTTTTCTTCACTCATACCTCTCAAACAATGATGAGCATAGAATATGTCTCTTAATAGGTCAAACATAGCTTTTTCAAGCTAAAAAGGGTTTGATGATGAGGCAAAAGAAAGAAAAGTTGAATGGTAGTTCTTCACATGCTTTGCATATATCATTCTCTCATAAGGCTCAATGGGGGCACTAGTGACATGAATGTACTAGGTTAGCTTAAAAGGCTCAAACTGATTAAAGAATGTCTACATCACTTTCAAGTAAAATGTAATCTAGGATTTCACTTTGAGGGATAATTAAATAAGTTCTAGCATGCTTATGTCAACCAAAATAAGTCATTGAATTCACAATGCTATCAACTCATCAGCATACACTTTACATGATCATAGAACAAGGTGCTCAAAAATTTTCTTTCAGTCATGAAAAAGAATGATTTATCACAAGAATCAATGAGTCAAAAGGTAACATCAATCATTCCTTCTAAATCATGTGCAAAGGTAATAAAAATTAAGCATATGTTATCAATCATTAAGAGAGAATCAAACATATTTAGTTTTAGCATGTTAACACATTCTTTAGCTAAGTTTTCAAAATGTGCAGCTCATCAAAAATTATAACTTAATTCAGAAAAAAATTGCCTAAAACTGAATGCACATGAATGTAAATCCCAAAACAACCCCCAACTTAAACTCAACATTGTCCTCAATATGAAATATTGAAAGAAGTTTAAGATCAAGGGCTTCCTTGAATGAAGTGCATTCTCATCCTCTTCTTCTAGAGCTAGCTTGGCATCATCTAAAAGCTAATTGTGTTCCTCTTAAAACTGCAACATGAACATCCCCCTCTGAAAATACAGTTGCTTTTCCTTTTTGAAGATAGAGTTTCTCCTTCTGCAAAAAAAATAGAACTGCAAATTAAAAACAATCTATCCTAATAGTAAAGAAAATAAATAAATAACTAAGCTAAATGCAATAAAAATAAAGAAAGTTAAGAAAAATTGGGTTGCCTCCCAATAAGCTCTTTGTTTAAAGTCTCAGCCCGACTATGCATTTCCATCTTCAAATTGAAATTTGGCTTTTCTATGTTCCAATTCTTTAAAAATTGGTAGTGGCTTGGGAAATTGTCAGTGCTCCCAAAATATTATTGAAAGATGTAGTATCTTCTAATTCATTACCTTCAATTGTGTTTTGTTAAATCAAAAATGTTTTGTGATGATGATCAACACATGTATAATAGATGATTTTGATGATAACAAAACTTATACTAGATTTGCATTATGCAAATGATATTATTAATATTGGAAAATAAGAATTAGAACTATACATGTGCCTAATATATACAATTCATGTTGATCCATATGCAAAAATTATTTACTTTATAATGATAATGATCAAATGATTATAAGAATTAGAACATTACCTAAAAGTTGCATCTGAATTACTCATATATACCATTAGAACACTTTTGAAGTATTTCAGAAAGTTATTTCTACATCCTCAGAGGTCCTAAAGTAATTTCTCAGGAATTATAAGGTTTGTAACTAAAGTAGTTTCAGCAACTTTGAAACAACTCTTTAATTCTTCAGAATTATAAAACTTTGAAACTAGACCCAATACAGCTTTTAAACCTCTGAAATTACAACATCCAATTAACTCCTCTAAAGTCAAGTCATAAACTTTGAAGTCATATCATAAACTCAGAAGTCATTTCAGAAACTATGAAGAATTACTTTAGAGGCTCTGAAGTCTATACTTGATATATTTTAGAAACCTTGAAACCAATCTTCAAATCTATTTATTCAACTATAAATTACTTTAAAAGAAAGGATATGTATTCTAATGTATATTGCAACATCTAACAACAAGCATACATGTATACTTTGCTATGATTTCAAATGTCTGCTATAAGAATAAATTGTTAATACATCTTTCAAATGCTTTGCTAAAATGACTTCAAGATAGATTCTTACTTGGTTATCTTCCAAAAATCTCTAGCATATCTATGATTACCTGATAAACAATCATATGATCCATTATGCAATCAACTTTTTATTATATGTTGGATCTTTTATGAATATATATATATATATGTGAGTGTGCTCTACATGGAAGTATTAACTAATGAAAGAAAGAAATCATATTGGATGAAGCTTATATAAAATATATAGATTAAAGCAAATATCCATGCTTCACAATGTATGTATATCCTGAATGGATAATTATAGAATGTTTGATAAACTTCAAGGAAACATGTATACCTTCTTGTAATTATAGAATTATAGAATGTATGTTATGAATGGATAATCATGAATGGATAAACTTCAAGGAAACATGTGTATAATTAATTAGGTATGTCTTCATAAACAGAAAAATACGAAAACATCATTAGTAAATATAAGAATAATAAACATGCCTAAATGTACCTTTCTTTATCAAAGCACTAATACATTACGACTATCCATAATCTACAATTTATGAAAACTCATTTGTGGATATTCATAATTGACTAGTTTACTTTGACATTACATAGTATATACATGAGATTTAATAAAACCACGTGTGTATGAACAAATAAAAGAAAATATACTTAATATATATATCCATTACAAAGTATGAATCAAATATACTATTCATACTTCATATATATTACTTGTGAAAAATGCATTTTGATTTAAAATAAGAGATGTAAAGTTTCAAAAAGAAACAAAGTGCAAAAACAAAATTGACGGATGCCAGCCACTTGAAGCAACCGCCTGGCAATGGACAGTTAGATGAATCAATAAATGAAGCACCAGAAGATGAACTGCTTGGCAAATTCTCCAACCGCCTGTGCCTACTATCTGGGAGCACAGCCAGTTTGGCAGCCACCTGCCATACTGCCTGTTAGGAGGTAGCAAGATTCACTTGGAAGAAAATCCAGAAAATTATCCATAGCCACTTAGCCCAACCACCTGCCATATCACCTAGCGCACAGCTGCTTGGCCCAGGCGCCTACCATGCTGCCTAACGATGCCCAATGGTCAAAAATTCGAATGTTGTAAGGAACAAAAATTCTAAGCTCCTCATCCAACAATCAAGTTTTCAAGATCTATTTAAGGAACACTCAAGGGATATTTGAATAAGAAGAGAGAGAGAGAGAGAGAGCAAAAAAGAGAAGATACAAACAAGAAAAAGAGAGAAATCCTCTTGCGAATCCTAAAGGCCAAGATCTACCACTTCCATATTCCAAAAGATCTTTCATTCTTTAATCTCCTTCAAGGTCAATCTCTCCACAACATAAAGGAAGAGTTTCTGCACCAAGAAGAGCTACATTTAAAGATCTTCCTTAGCGCTCAATAAGAAATACATCAAAAGTATAATTTCTTAATTTCATTTATTTCATTTGTAGAAGTTGCTGGTTAGCTTAAAAATTAGGGTTAAAGTTGTTGGTAAGCTTGTAAAAACCAACATGATTAAAGTTGTTGGTGATCTTGTGAAAACCAACATTGTTAAAGTTGTTGGTAAGCTTATGAAAATCAACATAGTGAGTTTCTGGTGAGCTCTATAAAACAAGTGTATAATTTCTTGTTTAGCTCAGGAAAACCCAAGTGTGATTCCATAGAAGATTAGTGGAACTTGAGTGCATCAAATAAGGCTGACTCAGAGAGTGGAGTAGGTGCTAAGAGAGGGCCCGAACCACTATAAGTTGCATGTGCTATCTGTGCTTGATCATTCCTTTATATTCTTACTTGCTTTATTCATTTGTTTCACTTTGATTAGCACGCCAACATAAAAGAAAGAAAGGGATTTGATCAAAAAAGGGTCAAAAGAAGTAAATTTTATAAAACCCAATTCACCCCCCCCCCCCCCTCTTGGGTTCTAGCCTATCCTACCGGGACCAACAAGTGGTATTAGATTAGGCTACATAATCATTTGTATTGATCTATCTGGCTAACCCAATAACATCTACTATCATATTTCCTGAAGGATATTCTATCACACAAATTCCATACTCTGAGGGAATGAGTTTTTATCAATGGAAAAAGAGGACAAAGGTAAGCCTTATGGCCAATAATTTTGAAATGTGAAAAGCTGTCTTTATTGGTTTAAATAAAGATGAAGAAGAAACTAGGCAAGCAAACATCAAAGCTAGAAATACTTTTCTAAATGCTCTATGCCCCACCATATATAGTCATGTTGCAACCTGTAAAAATGCAAAAGACATAATAGATAGTTTAAAGGCTTTTTTTGGAAGGGCAAATTGATTTACTGCCAAGTGAAACTAATGTCTCTGCTAAGAAAAATTTGAGTGCAGGAAGTCATGAAACAATGTAACAATCTCCTCAAGAAAAAGGAAAAAAGAAAAATAATAAATCTGTGAAAAGAGAAGAATTATCAATAAAAGAACTACCACAGATTAAAGATGAGCAATCTCAAGAAGAGATTGAAATTCAAGAAGAAAGTGATGAAGCCCAAATTCAAATTAAAGATCAAAAGGATGAAGCAGTTGAGGATAATCTATCTGAAGAAGATAAAGATGATACAGAAAGACTTGTAGTTAAAAATAGACATATGAAGCAAGTCAAAGAAAAAGAAGTGAGAAAAAGGAAAAGAAGGACAGTCATAGAAAGAAGAAAGAAAGTGAAGAAGTATCTAACACCTAAAAACTCAAATGATTTCTTCTCACCAAAGGACTATGAAATAAAGAAGGAAAATGAAGAAAAGATGAAATGTCAAGTTCCTTCAAAAGACAAAAGGTTTCTTGACACTAGTTGAACAAAACTGTATTTCATAAAGACAAGGAAGACAAGGTAAGTGCAGGTATGACAACTCAAACCGAACTTCCTTTTACTTGATATCTTTTCTCTTTTATCTTAAATATTTCTTGGCTTTAGAATTCAACTTAGTAATATACAAACATATATATATCAAATTATAAAACTATAACAAAAGTATGAATTCTAAAAACTATTTAAATTAGAGAAGCTATGCATAAATGGTCAACTTAATCTTAAGGATAAGTATACCAAAGAAATATAATGTTTAATCTAAACATTAAAACATTATGCATCCATAAGAAAATATAAACTGTAATTTGAAATTTCTTATTTAAATCAAGTTTGAAAATCAATATTCATGATATTCAATGGTGGCAAATTAGAAACACAATGTTTGTATACTTTAAAAAGAATTTGCCTTAATTTCAAATAAGCTTAAAAAGAGAATTCTCACTTACATCCATAAAAACATTAAGTGATCATATGATTAAATAATAATATCTTAGATTGCTCAAAATTTATAGAATTGGTTTCTGTCTAATTCTTGATAATCTTAATCAAGTTTAATTTGAAGATATTAAAAACCTAAATGCTGCAACCATAAAATTTAAATAGAGAAAATATCTAAATAAATAAAATAGAATAATAAATAATCTACCCAAAATAATATAGTTCATATTTTTGCTAATTTCATTTTTATACCTAGATGCTAAACAGAATATTGTACTGATTAAAATAATATGTATAGAACATATATATTTGAACTCTTTATTGATGAAAAAGTGCAAGAATATTCTAAATGTATGCAATCCAGAAGAAATGAAGAAATTCTTCAAGAAGCAAAATCAAAACAACTACCTCCAAAGATATAGAAAATTCAAAGTTTGATTTTGATAACACAGAAAGAAGCTTCAGAGGTAATGTCAGAGAGGACAACATAATGCTTTGGAGGCTTTGAAAAGTATCTTTGGAAGCTTTGAAACATGGCTTCGGTGATTCTGAAGTATGGCTTTAGAGGATTTGAAAGGTCACTTTGGAGGATTGGAAGTGTAGCTTCGAAGGCTCTGAAATGTGGCTTCGGAGGCTCTGAAACATGACTTCGGAGGTTTTAAAAGGCAATTTCAGAGAATGTCTTCGGAGGCAATGAAAGCATAATTTCAGAGGCTTTAAAATGGCAAAAAAATGCAGGTCTAAATGACACTTAATGTAGCATTTTGAAGTAGTCAGAAAAATGGAAGAAAGCTGTAAAGGAAAAGATATTTTTTCAAGAGATTATTAGAAGTTTCTTAGAAGCTAAAAGAAACAAGTAAAGTTTTTGCAATAAGGAGAAGTTCAGAAGTTTTCACTTATATAGAAGTTCTATAGAATTTCTGACCTTCAAATCTGAGCACCACAGAAACAAGATCCACTTCTGAGCACATAACTTATAACTTCTGCAAACACTTACACAGAAGCTCTGAATAAATTCTGTTCTGCACAAAGTAATGTAGAAACTAGTCAAGAGAGCACAAAAGTTTTGACTAAGTTCCGCTCCACATAGAAGATAGACAGAAACAGAGATACATTACACAAAACTATGCAGAAGACATGCACTCAGAAACTCAATCATCAAAGACTTCTGAGCACCCTCAGAAATTATCAAAAACATCTTGAAAGTTCTCAAAAGTAATGTGGAATAAGTTTCTCCAAGATCATCAAAATGTTTTCAGAAGAAAATCACAGCTACAAAGGCTAAAGAAGATAAGTAAAGCAACAATGATTCCAAACTAAAAAATGTTGAATCAAAGAATCAAGTTTAGCATCCTTACTTATGAGCTCAACTAAAAACTTCTATGAAAGAAGCAATGATTAAAGATAAGTTGTTCAACTTGATAATCCTGTTAAAGAATCATACTTGATATGTTTATATACTCTAGATGTCTCTAAAATAATTGCCTTGATTGCGCATGTATATAAATTCGTTACTTGAGCAAAATCTTTTGATAAACAATTCTAAAAATCTAAGCCAATATTAGAAATTAATTATTATACATAATTGAAAAATCTCAAATAAGAATTTCACTCTTAGTCATTCCTTTTCAAAATCATGAAAGTTTAAATCATTATGAATTTATCAAACTTATAATATAAATCTTGATGAATGCATAAAAGGCTTTTACACTTTCATTTAAATGCATTATTGCTATTATTTATGATTGTAATGAATGAGCATGCTTAAATTGAAATTATGCAAATATATGTTGCATTTTATACTTAATGTTGAAAATATTTGATATGTATGACATGTTTTTAAATGACTAATATTTGTAACATTGGATAATCATAAATTCTAAAATGATAAATTAAACTGGGATAGAATAAGATAAAATATTTAAATTCATATTGCTTAATTTCTTTATTGTTCTAGCGCTATCGCCTGGGACACTAAGCGCCAGCGACGCCATGCGCCTGTGGTCACAACTGCCTGCCATTTCGAAATCCTTTAAACATGGCTCAACAAACAAATTTCATTTCCATCCCATTCTTCGTTGCCAGCCTCCTGTGACTAAAAAGGGGAAGCACCTACCATTTCCAAACCTCCATTAGAGTCATTTTACTAAGCTTCTACCTTTTTCAACACTCCCACATCTCAATGGCACCTGAAGTCACTGTCTCCAAACCTCAAGGAGGAGTGAAATGACCTAGAACTCGAGGAGGAGTATCTTCTTCCTAGCCTTCAACCTCGAAAAGCTCAAGGAGATCTCAAGCCACTGATAACATAAGTAATCTCCCTTCCTAACGTAATGTGAATGTTGAAGAAGAAAATATAGAAAGAGGAGAAGGAAGGCCGAAGAAATTTAATTTGAGCAAGTTGCCAAAAGAAGTTGATGGAAGAAAGGTTCCAATTGCCAAATTTGAACCAAATGATTTACCAGCATATTACTTTGGTAGTGAGGATAAGAAATTCAAGTTTTATACTTCAATGCTTGAAAGACTTGTTTATGTTAAAAAAAAATTGATCTAAATTTCCTTGATAAATGCAAATATGATAATTGGAGAGATAGCTCTTATGAGTCTATGGTAAAAGGTGTGAGAATGATCTTTGGAATAAACTTGTTATCACCAGAAGAACACCCTGGAGAAATACTAGATGTGCCAGCCATAGAAGACAAGGATGACCTAAAAATTATACATCTGCCCATACTTACATGAAAACAAAAGACTTATCCATTGAGCTCAAGATGCTTAGAAAAGTCTTAGAAAATATATTCATACCTAAGCTTGGGGAACAGAGCAAGTGATGGCAAGTGAAGCCAGAGTTTTGTGGAAGTTGTATACCTATTAGAAGGCCAGTTTGCCAAACCTCATGTTCACTGCATTTGGGCACTTACTACAAAGAACAAACCACATAGCTTCATATGGTATATGGATGACAAAAATATTTTGAGTTTTTTCATGTTCCAGTCAATGGGGAATCATACATATACATGTCTACATTAAACAAAGACCATGTCAGAGCAACACTTCTAAAAAGAATGGGAATCAGGTTATCAAAATATGTGGCAAAAATGATGGAGAAGAATGAATGAGAAATGGAAGAAGATGATGAGGATGACAATGAGGAGAGTGATGAAGATGAAAATGAGGAGGAAGAAGAAAAAATGGGTGAAAGAGAGCAAACAACTGACACAAGCAGTCCCATTGCAAATAGATAGTTTTGACCTCCCAGAACTTCACTTGAAGTCACTTATCCAAGGTCTTTTGCATATGCTTTGTTATCTCTAGAAGTAAAGGAATTAAGAAAGGAAGTAGAAGAACTAAAAGAGAAGCAAAGGAAGAAATGGGAGAGTTGACAAGAGTACAAGAAGGAATAGAAAAGAAGATAGATATTCTTCTCTCGTAGTTTAAGACTTCCCATCCCACACATAGAGCTGACCCCACTTCACATATTGAGGATCCAAAACCAATTTTCAACATAGAAGAGTTGACTTCCATTAGAGACACCACTCAGGGAGAGCCCGCCTCTTCTAGACCACCTACAAATCCTCATACCTATTAGAGATCTAATTTTTTTGTTGTTTTTTTATATCTTTTTGAGAAAAGCATAACTCAGTTGTTTTAAATATTTTGTGATCTTTATGTATCTCTTTCTCTATGAAATAGACAATGACAAATCAGGTGACATCAGATTATAATATGAATGTTTGATCATAAAAACAATGCTTATTTATGACTTTATGTTTCATGACTTTAAGTGTTTAATTATGCAATATGATTCTCCACATTCATATCTGTTACATTTTATTATGACTAATAGTCCCTATTTTGATGAATAACAATTAACTCATTTTGCAAGAAGTACATGAGTAAGCATGAAAAATAGTAACTATTACATATTGCTTAATATACAACCTAAAAATGGTAAACAAACTATCAATGAAAGTTGTTTTGGATGTATGTGAGAATTTGTGTTGATAGAAAATAAATGTGTGTTTATTAAAATGACTAATGAAAATCATTTCCCCAATAGCTCAAGCTTCTAGTAAACATATTTAGCAATGAAACCCTGATGATTGAAATCAATATTTGAAATGATTTGGGAAAATAGATTAAGAATGTTTAATCCTATTGTACAACCTGAAATGGAAAATAGAAATCAAACATGAAAAATATTTTGTATATTTTTATATGTGATGGTGATAATCTAAATTTAACCGTTAGCAATACTCACATTATATGATTATATGGTATTTTCACAGCTCTTTCATGAATATGAAATGTTTAAAATAGATAAAAAAAAATTTGATCTATACTTGTGTTATAAAAAGCCATACATGCATCATAATTCTTTGGATGCTCTACAGACAGTCCATATGATTTACATCCATTTATCATGCATGACCTTGAATGTTTGAATATCTATCCATCATGAAATTAAATATTAAAATAACTATACACTTTTTTCATGAGTGTTTATTGAGAAGTTCTCTACCAAGTGAAGTTCTCCAACAAGGTATCAACAAGTGGTATCACATGAATACATTTTTCTTATTGATATCATATCATGCTTAAACATTTAAAAAGAAAAATCCTCTAGTGAAAATGATGTATAATTTGAACAAAAAAATGGGGGGCAGGGGGGTTGGTGTGCGGCGAGAGGTATAGCTTTTTGATTTTGATAAAAAGGGAGAGAAGTATGGAGAATATTTGAAAGCAAGGAGAAAATATAGGGGGAGTAGTATGGAATAAATATAAGGAAAAAATATAGATAGATATTGAGAAAACCCATTACTCTCGATAGTACATAGTTATTCTGGAAAAAGGAATCTTTTATGTTCCTTTATAGGTGGACAAGTCAGTAAAAATGATATAGGGAATATAAAAAGAAAAAGGAATATACTTACCAAATAAAAAATATTTTCATGACTTGTGCCAAGAAAAGGATAAATTTAATATGTCACAACCAGTATCATTCCCTAGAGAATTATAAAATTCAAATTAGTCACGGGGAATTTATTATAAAGAGGAAAAATATGTCATGAGAAAACTTATATTTCTTCATATGTCATGACTAGTACCAAATTCCACATGCTTACATATCTCTATTAGTAAAGGAGAGTTTGTTATTGAATCATTAGCATATTCTTTATTTGTCTCAAATCTTCAAGTTTTGTCATCCTCAAAAATTGGGAGAATGTTGAGTCAATCATGTTTTGTGATGATGATCCACACATGTATAACAGATGATTTTGATGACAATAAACTTATACTGGATTTGCATTATGCAAATAATATTGTTAATATTGGGAAATAAGAATTAGAACTATACGTGTGCCTAATATATATGACTCATGTTGATCCATGTGCATAAATTATTTACTTTATAATGATAATGATCAAATGATTATAAGAATTGGAACCTTACATAAAAGTTGTATCTGCATTACTCAAATATACCATTAGAACACTTTTGAAGTATTTTAGAAAGTTATTTCTGCATCCTCAGAGGTCCTAAAGTAATTTTTCAGAAATTATAAGGCTTGTAATTAAAGTAGTTTCAGAAACTCTGAAATAACTCTTTAATTCTTGAGAATCAGAAAACTCTGAAACTAGCACCGAATATAGCTTTTAAACCTCTAAAATTACAACATCCAATTAACTCCTTTGAAATCAAGTCATAAACTTTGAAGTCATATCAAAAACTCTAAAGTCATTTCAGAAACTTTGAAGAATTAATTAAGCGGCTCGGAAGTCTATACTTGATATATTTTAAAAACCTTGAAACCAATCTTCCGATATGTTTATTCAACTATAAATTACTTCAGAAGAAAGTATATGTATTCTAACGTATATTCCAACTTCCAATAGCAAGCATATACATATACTTTGCTATGATTTCAAATGTTCTACTATAAGAATAAATTGTCAAAATACATCTTTCAAATGCTTTGCTTGAATGACTTCAAGATACATTTTTACTTGGTCATCTTCCAAAAATCTCTTACATATCTATGATTACTTGATAAATAATCACATGATCCATTATGCAATCATCTTCTTATCATATGTTGGATATTTTATGAATATATATATATATATATATTCTACATGGAAGTATTAATTGATGAAAGAAAGAAATCATTATCGGATGAAGTTTATATAAAATATATAGATTAAAGCAAACATTCATGTTTCATAACGTATGTATATCATAAATAGATAATTATAGAGTGTTTGATAAACTTCAAAGAAACATGTATACCTCCTGATAATTATAGAATTATAGAATATATATCATGAATGGATAAACTTCAAGGAAACATGTGTATAATTTATTAGGTATGACTTCATAAACAGAAAAACATGAAAACATCATTAGTAAATATAAAATCATTTTACTTTAAGGGATAATTAAACAAGTTCTAGCATGCTTATATCAACCAAAATAAGTCACTGAATTCACAATACTATCAACTCATCAGCATACACTTTACATGATCATAGAACAAGGTGCTCAAAAATTTTCTTTCAATCATAAAAAAGAATAATTTATCACAAGAATCAATGAGTCAAAAGATAACATTAATCATTCCTTCTAAATCATATGCAAAGGTAATAAAAACTAAGCATATGTTACTACTTGTTAAGAGAGAATCAAACCTATTTAGTTTTAGCATGTTAACCCATTCTTTAGCTAAGTTTTCAAAATGTGCAACTTATCAAAAATTATACCTAAATTCAGAAAAAAAAATTGCCTAAAACTGAATGCACATGAATGTAAATCCCAAAACACCCCCCAACTTAAACTCAACATTGTCTTAATGTGAAATAATGAAAGAATTTTAAGATCAAGGGCTTCCTTGAATGAAGTGCATTCTCATCCTCTTCTTCTAGAGCTAGCTTGGCGTCATCTAGAAGCTAATTGTGTTCCTCTTAAAACTGCAACATGAACATCCCCCTCTGAAAATACAGTTGCTTTTCCTTTTTGAAGATAGATTTTCTCCTTCTGCAAAAAAAAAAAATAGAACTACAAATTAAAAACAATCTATCCTAATAGTAAAGAAAATAATTAAACAACTAAGCTAAATGCTAAGAAAACAAACAAAGTTAAGAAAAATTGGGTTGCTTCCTAATAAGCGCTTTGTTTAAAGTCTCAACCCGACTATGCATTTCCATCTTTAAATTGAAATTTGGCTTTTCTATATTCCGATTCCTTGAAAATTGGTAATGTCTTGGGAAAATGTCGGTGCTCCCAAAATATTGTTGAATGATGTAGTATCTTCTAATTCATCTCCTTCAACTGTATTTTGTTAAATCAAACATGTTTTGTGATGATGATCCACACATGTATAATAAATGATTTTGATGACAACAAAACTTATATTGGATTTACATTATGCAAATGATATTATTAATATTGAAAAAGAAAAATTAGAACTTTACATGTGCCTAATATATACGATTCATGTTGATCCATGTGCAAAACTTATTTATTTTATAATGATAATGATCAAATGATTATAAGAATTAGAACATTACCTAAAAGTTGCATCTGAATTACTCATATATACCATTAGAAACTTTTGAAGTATTTCAGAAAGTTATTTCTACATCCTTAGAGTCGTAAAGTAATTTCTTAGAAATTATAAAGTTTATAATTAAAGTAGTTTCAGAAACTTTGAAACAATTCTTTAATTCTTCAGAATTATAAAACTTTGAAACTAGCACCCAATACAGCTTTAAACCTCTGAAATTACAACATCTAATTAACTCCTCTGAAGTTAAGTTATAAACTCTGAAGTCATTTCCGAAACTATGAAGAATTACCTTAGAGGCTTTGAAGTCTATACATATATATTTCAGAAAACTTGAAACCAATCTTCCAATCTGTTTATTCAACTATAAATTACTTCAAAAGAAAGCATATGTATTTAATGTATATTCCAACTTCCAACAACAAGCATACATGCATACTTTGCTATGATTTCAAATGTTCTACTATAAGAAAAAATTTTCAAAATACATCTTTCAAATGCTTTGCTTGAATGACTTCAAGATACATTCTTACTTGGTTATCTTCTAAAACTCTCTTGCATATCTATGATTACCTGATAAATAATCATATGATCCATTATGCAATCATCTTTTTATCTTATGTTGGATCTTTTATGAATATATATATATATATGTTCTACATGAAAGTATTAACTAATGAAAGAAAGAAATCATAATCAGATGAAGCTTATATAAAATATATAGATTAAAGCAAACAAACATACTGCACAACTTATGTATATCCTGAATGGATAATTATAGAATGTTTGATAAACTTCAAGAAAACATGTATACCTTCTTATAATTATAGATTTATCGAATGTATATCATGAATGGATAAACTTCAAAAAAACATGTGTATAATTAATTAGGTATGTCTTCATAAATAGAAAAATATGAAAACATCATTAGTAAATATAAGAATAACAA
>JAYJMB010020831.1:0-41672 GCA_036873735.1 Pouteria campechiana | reverse complement strand
TTAAATAATTAAATCAAATTAGATCTCACAGTATATTGATTCTGAGGCTTCTGTCTCCTTAAACCAAGAATAAAAGGTTTAGCCATGCAGGGCCATGAAATCACAAATAAAATAAAATAAAAGAGAAAAGAAGAAGATTCTCTATCAAAAGCCACCAAAAAGTCTTTCTCAAAGCCCTTACAAAAGAACCCTCAAAAACCCTGAGAAATTGTTATTTATATAGAGTCAAAATACGCAAAATATGCAAATTCTACAGGTTTTGAAAAATTGGGAATGGAGTCGGCCACCGTTAGTGCCACCTTGCTGCCTCCGGTGGAGTGTTGTGTGAAGTAGGTTGGCGCCAGCGGCGCCGACCTATTGGCTCCGGTGCTCCTTTGTGCTTCTACTCAGCGTGTCATCTGGTGTACAATCCGTACCGCGAGGGCTCCGCCCCTGCACCCCTAGGGAGATCAATGGTGGGATATGAGATGGAGCCTAGTAGCCCAATCTCTCCACTACAACCATAGATCTCCACGACAAATCCATGCTTGTCGTACCACGATATCTTTAAACCGAACAAACAAAATTTGAATCATTATCTAAAGTTGTCTAAAATTCCTCAATTGACTTCTTTTTTCACTTAACCATCCAATTGTCTCATAAATCAAAATATAAGAATAATGAGTATATTTAGGAATCAAATAGATGTAAAAGATTAAGTATTAAGAGAATAAACTATGACATTTTGCATTCTCATCAAGCATATATCACATTTGGATGCCTAATCTTAATGGGTTTATTTATGTTGATTTGCATGGACATGTAGTAAATCACATGCATAAGTACACCTACCATAGAACTTGAGAAAGGGTGGTAGATATTTTAGTGCATCCGATTGACAATGAAAAGAATGATAATGTAATCAATGTAACACATCAATACAAGTGGATTTGTTAGGTGAATTTGAATCCCTAGATATCTTTCCCATTGATTTTTACTTACTTGCCTTTGAGACATATTTCCTAGATAGTTTCATTATGTTATTTAGATTTAGTCTTTTCAACATTTTTTGAAAATCAAGTGACCAAATAATAAAAATCTAATAAAATATTGGAACTTAGTGTTGTAATAAAATAACTCTTCGAGGAGCGATAATCAACTCATCATATCTATATTACTTGTGACTATGTATACTTGCAGTTGACTTAACAATTCATAATCCAATTATATTGTTTTCCTAGAATAAAGAGTTTAGCTCATAATGGAACTAAAATAAATCATAAACAATGTCTTAATCATGATTGAGAAAAAGAAAAAGAACTGAGAATGGATATGAGAATGAATATGTCTCCAAGTTGTCGTCTCTTTCTCCATAGCAGTTTTCCTCCAAAACCTATGAATTCTCCTAAAAAATCTCTCCTTCTCAAAAGCCACATCTCTCTCCTTGGTTTACAATCAAAATCCTTTTATAATAACCCATATTATGGTTATATTGCACCCATTTACAGATTCCCAAAGTGATTTATGCACAAAATTCACAATTTTTCCTAAAATATTAAGCTTTCACACATCCATAGTCACCTAGGTGCCCAACAGTATACCCAAGACATCCTCTTTTCTAGCAACATGGGAGCCTAGGTGCCCAACAGTGCTTTTAGCATTTGCTATAGTAATTTCAAATTGTGAATAGTGATTTCAGCATCCTTCTTTCCAAACTTGTTTTCCACTTCATAATCAACTACATAAATCCATTTTGTCATCATGTTTAATTCTTGATTAATGTCTAGGATTGATGCTCTCTCACTGGTTTATGTTCCCATGAAGATAAGTTGTTCAAAAATATCAAATCTTGCATGAAAATCAACCAACTTTCTCCAATCTATCTTTCTCTTTATGCTTGCATCCACCACTTTCCAAAGTGTGTCCCATTTATTTTTGCATGATTTTATCACATGTGAACCACTCCTTGGATGTGCCTATGATGGGCTACTACTAGTATTGAAGCAATTGAAGTGATTAGAGTGCAATTCAATGCACAAATTAATAATTGAGAAGATCTTCACCATTGATTGCACTCTATTTTTTGTTCTTGACCAATTGACTTGAATTCTCAACACATATGCATGTCCCATATCATGTACGGTTGATCCATCTTGATAGTATCATCATACTCAAAATATTAGGCCTAATTAAGCTACCAAATAAGCTCTTTACTACAAAATATCTTGGTTTAGCCCATTAACCTAAATTTCACAAAATTAACCTAAAACCCAAATTAAATCCATTAAGTGCAATATTTAATTCAATGTGGTTATAAATCAATTTATAAGAATAAATAATATTAATTAAGAACCAAAACATGTGAATTTAGGTATCTAAAATATGATAAATATAAGCTTATCAAGTGTTCCAAAGGATCTATGACACATTTAATTGTATAGACATTAGTCACATAATTCTCCAATACATCAATTCTATTGCATGTATTCTTCTCAACTAGAAAGTCTAAAGCATGGTAAATTTGACATCTTACCTCTTTTTCATTTATCTCAAAGTTAACTTATTGCATTGAACCTAAATCAAAGCCCATCCAATTGTTAAGAATGGTCTACCAAGGATCAATAGCACCTCATGATCTTATTCCAAGTCTAAGACAACAAAGTCAGCTAGAAAGATAAATTTGTCGCATCCTCTATAACTCTACAAAGATAAGTCAAAGATCTATTGGCCAATTATAATGTCATGGTAGTTGGATTCACCCCTCCTAATCCAAGTTTATTAAACACAGATAAAAGATTAAGTTAATGGATGCTCAAAGATCACATAACTCTTTATTAAAAGGTGAATTACTAATAGTATAAGGAATAGTAAAACTCTTTGGATTTTTTAACTTCTAGGGAAGCTTTCTCTGAAACATGGCACTACACTCTTTTGTTACTTTTATCATCTCAAACTCTCTAAATTTCCTTTTCTTTAACATGACTTCCTTTATAAACTTGGCATAATTGGGCATCTGCTCCAAGGCCTTTGTAAAAATGAATATTAATGTGACTTCTTTTGAAAATTTCAAGAAACTTACCAAATTGCTCATTGATTATCTTCTTTTAAAAGCACTAAGGGAAAAGAAGTGCAGGCTTTAGAAATAGAGGGTTGTTAGGAAACAAGATAGCTTTTGGTTTTTGAACTATCCTCCTATTATCTTCTTGACCCTTTTCTTCCTCCACATTTCCTTATGTAACCTCTTGGTCAATTGATTTTGAAAGTGTTTGTGGCTCTTCTTATTTATTTGTAGACTCTAATTCTTTATCACTCTTAGGTGTCATTGCATTGCATTGCTCCCTTGGATTCTTCTCAGTGTTACAAGGAAAAACACCCATGTTTGGATTGTTGATAGCATTAGCAAGTTGACCAATTTGGGTTTCCAATGACTTAATAGATGCATTTATATTTCCCATATGTGTCTCAAAACTATCAAGTCTTTCTTCATTCTTAGTAAATCTTACAAAATTCTCTATAACAAAAGTGCTAATAAGTTCTTCAAGTGAAGCCTTCTTTTAGTTGGCTAGGATTGCAAACTAGTAGGAGGGTTTAAGGTGTTCCTGGGATTTCCGTAGGATAGATTTTAATGATTTTGCAATCTTCGATGATAATGAGTTGGTAAATTATTTCCATAAAAAATTTTGTAACCCCTATTATTTACTTATTGCACCTCTTCCTTTGTCTCTTTTTTAGCCATATATGATCAATAGTATTTGAGGAAGACTCCCCAGCAATGGAACTCCCTTTGATGCCATGTTGGCTATCTGACGGGTTAGTTATGACATCTATGCAACGAGAGATGCAATTGGATCAAGCTCCAAACAACTAGCAACCTTTCTTACCATGGAATACTCATTGGTCCATTGTAATATGTTTGATGTCATATCTTCCAACAAAGAGTAAGCATCTTTAGCAGTTTTCCCCATCAATTACCCTTCAGCAGTAGCATCAACTATGGTCCTAGTTTGACCATTTAACCCATTTTAAAACAGTTGAATCTGAAGCCAGTTAGGAAAATCATGGTGAGGGCATCTTCTAATCAAATCCTTGGATCTCTCATAACATTCAAAAAGTGGCTCAAAATCCATCTGTTTAAATTGACTAATTTTGCTTCTGAGTTGAGCAATTTTTGCAGGTGGAAAGAATTTAACTAAAATTTCTCAACCATATCATCCCATATGGTAATACTACTTGGTTGTAAACTCTACAACCAACCTCTAGTTTTATCTCTTAAAGAAAATGGGAACAATCATAGTTTGATGGCATCATGAAAAACATCATTCATCTTTACTGTGTCGCTAATCTCTCTGAACATGGCCAAATGAATATTAGGATCTTCACTTGGAGATTCCCCAAACTGATTTTGCTACACCATGTTGATCAAGGCAGGCATGAACTCAAATTTGTTTGCATTAATTGTTGAATGTGCAATTCTGGAGTAATTTCATTCACCACTATCTTGAAATAATCCCTAACCACTATCTTGAAATAATCCCTAATCACTCTCTATTGATTATTTTACTATGCTATTATATAGGACTCATCACAATTCGACTTTCTAATCTCTCAAAGTGTTCTTTTAATCTTTGAATCAAAAGGAACCAATTCAGTGTTGTTTCCACTAGGCTTGGCTTCACCAAAGAGGGGAGCGGTGAATTAGGTTTATGAAATTTTCTAGCTCAACCCTTGATTAATTAACTTCCCTCTTTACATGCTTTTGTGCAATTTATAATGAGATAAATAACAAAATGATAGAATCCAAGGAAATAAATCAATCACATACAAAAGGCATGATGTATAGTAGTTTAGTACAACCTCTCTGCTCCACTCTTCCATGAAAACACCCTTATGTTTTGGGTTCCACTATCTCACTATAATGGAATACAAATTAGTGCACTAGCACTCTTGTAGATTCTAGCTCTATGGGGGCATAAATAATTTAGCAAATGGTAGTGAGACATACTCCAACAATCAAATTGCTCTTCCTGATTCTAGCTCAAGCGAGCATAAACATTAGTGCCTCTTGCACTCTTCTAGATTCCATCTCTAGGGGCATTTACAACTTCAATAAGTTGATTGTGAGACACTCTCAAACAATCAAACTTATTCTTCTTAAGATCGGTCTCCTCTACCAACTCAAGAAATATATGAATAAGAAAGTAATAAAGAATTACACTTTTTGGCTAGTGTATCAATGTAAGCATAGGGGAAGCCTTGATATTTGAGAAGCTCTTTGTGTTGTAGAAGATCTTCCCTTAGTGTTGGTGAAGAAGGCCTTGAGTAAAGATTATTAAGTTGAAAGCTTTTGAATTATTATGAAGAAGGTTACCTGCTTGGCTTTAGGGTCGCAAAGATTTCTTGAAGATTAAAGCTCAATCAATTACTTCTTTAACCCCTAAAATGTCCCAACATCTCTCCTTAAATAGATCTCCAAAAAACTTAACCATTGGATATGAATGGGTAGGGTAAAATGGCTTTGCAATGTTCAAATTTTCAACTATTGGGGTTGACAAGTGGTATTGAAGATGACTACAATATTTGGCTACGTCCTAGGTGATATGGCAAGCGGTATGAGAACTAGCTGCAGTTGGAACCTTGGAAAAACTCCCAAATGTATGTCTCTAGCCACTCACAAGAAATATGGAAGGAGGCTGACTCAATTGGCTACGATCGAGGCAATATGGTAGGTGCATTAGGTTTGTTAGGTGATTCTCCTTTAGATATGGTAGGCAATATCAGATGGAGCCTCGCAGTCATAGGCACTTATAGTATCGGTTGTGGATGTCTAGGGACTTCACTTCTTCTTGGAACACCACAAGCGGTTCCGGCGGTCGGCATGTGATGCAACTACTGCACAGGCGGTAGGCGCAGGCAATTTTGCTTTTGGTTGCAGTCCTGCACTTGAAATGTTTTACACTATGCTAGATTGTGAATCTTGACATTTTACATACAAATTTCCTTATGCATTTTTCAATCATCAAAATATGAATAATTAAATTAAATTTTCAAGGCAGAGCATCTACAATATACCGCTTTTTGTTGATTGACAAAACACAATTCTTCGTTTATTTCATTTGTGATTTTTGTTAGGATTATGTTTATCATTTTGAGGATAACAAAAATTATCTTAGAATTGATTTATGCTAATGATGCTTTTAGTTTTAGGAAGCTTGAAAAGTAGACAGATATGCTTGGGATGCAAGTATATTGTGGGATATCATTGGTGCAGGCATATACACACAAGCTGTCTACTTTATACAAGATTAAATGTTTTACAAAGAGAAGAAATCATCTTGATCCATAATGCTTTCAACCTTATTTATCATTTCATAATGCTTTGGATCATATGCAATTATGCTTCATAGAGATATCTTTTTATGCAAGAGAAAATTGTGCTTGAATGAGTTTTATTTATAAATAAACACAACATGATTCAAGAAGAATATATCCATGCTTCATAACTTATGCATATCTTATGTGGATTCATGAGGATAATTATATTGTGAATTATAATAGAAAATACAACAAAAAATGTCAACGCTAACAAATGTGGCAAAGAGTATAAATGTCAAGTGCAGGACCACAGCTGCCCGCTCCTATCGCCTACCCCATAGCCGCAATCACAGCCGCCAATGGAAACCGCCTACAGTGTTCTAAGAAGTGGAGGTGTCCCTAGATGATTACTGCTGATACTGAAGCCGCCTGCGGATAACGCCTGCAACCACAACCAAAGATCGAAGGCACCATTTCATACCACTCACCACACATTTTAGTCAGTTTGAAGTAGTGTTCAAACCATCCAATGAAATGAAAGGAGATACCGCCTGGCATCCCCATATGGCCTATGCCTACCACTTGCGAATGCGCAGAGCAACATAGGTTTGGGAGTACTGCTAGAAATCCGACTACAACTGGTTTCACATACCGCCTACCGTATCACCTAGAGTGTAGCCGAATGCTGCAGCTACCTTTAGTATCACCTGCCAATATCCAGCGATAAAAAATTTGAATGTTGCAGAGCCATAACTTACAACCCAACTTCTTCCAATGGTCAATATTTTAAGAGATCTATGTTTAAAGAGAAGTGTTGTGATGTTTCAAGGGTTGAAGAAGTCATGTATTGAGCCTTAATCTTCTTGAAATCAATATTTATTAATCATTCAGTTGGTTTTCATTCAATTATGATGTTCTATATTTCTTTTATCTAGGGTGAGATGGATCTTAATAAGGAATCTTGTGTTGATGTTTGATTTTTTATTTAGATTATCTTCTTTCTCATTATTTCTTCCTTTCTATGCTTAATGCATGCACATGCTTAGCTCCCATGTGTATAATTTGAGATTCCTAATTCATGCTCAAGAGAGATGAATTAGGAATAAACTTTTGAATGGAAGAATATATGATGCAATGATGACTAGAGATAGACATTGTACATGTGCAATCCATGTAAGCTATGAGCTTGCGAGTGCATATATCACACATGGATGCCTAAGCTTAATGGGTTTATTGATGTGGATATGCTTAGAGACATAGTAGATCACATTCATAGGCACACCTATCATATCACTTGACAAAGGGTGGTAGACACTGTAGTGCATTCGATTCACAATAAGTAGGAATGATAATCTAATAAATACAATTGTATTAATATAAGTGGATTTGTTAGGTGAAGTTGACTCCCTAGATATCTTTCCTATTGATTTCTCTTCACTAGCCCTAAGAAATGTTGCCAAGATAGTTTCATTGTTCTATTTAAATTTAGTTTTTTTAGCATCTTCTAAAATTCAGTGGACCAAATGATATAAATTTGATATAAGTTTGTTAATCAATGTGGTAATCAAACAATTCCTTGAGGGAACGATAGTCTACTCATCACATCTATATTACTTGTGACTATGTATACTTGCATGTGACTTACCATGTTTTTGGCATTGTTGTCAAGGTATTAGTAAAATTACACACTTATGTCAATACTAATCAAGGTTGGTATTTCTTTGTTTTTCTTTTGTGCTTAGTTTTTAGTTTGTGTGTTTAGTTTGATATTTGAGTTTAGTTTGTAGGTTATGTTATTTTCTATGTTATAAAGTACATCTGTGTATGGTACAAAGTCAAGACAATCTAGCTAAATTTGATCCAGAAATTGACTGTATGTTCAAAAGACAACTAAGAGAACAAAGGAATCATACTGAAAAGATGGAGGAAGCCAGTGAGCCTGAAAATCCACACAGGCTCTTTAGAGATTATGCTGCTCCAACTGTTTAGCGACAAACATCAAGCATCAAGAGACCTACAGTTCTAGCAAACAACTTTGAGATCAAGCCATAACTCATTCAAATGCTTTAGCGATTGGTACAATTCAGTGGACCACCAAGCAATGATCCAAACAACTATATTGATGCTTTTCTTGAGATCTATGACACCACTAAATATAATGGAGTGTCTGATGATGAGATTAGGCTGATATTATTTCCATTTTCTCTGAAAGATAAGGCTAAAAGTTGACTTTTTTCTCTTCCTGCAAGTTCAATCACTACATGGGATGTCGTGGCCCAAAAATTTCTTAATAAGTTTTTCCCTCCCATAAAATCTGCAAAGATGTGTAAAGATATTTCAAATTTCATGCAAATAGATAATGAATCAGTGTATAAGGCATGGGAAAGATTCAAGGAGCTGTAAAGGAGATGCCCACATCATGGGCTACCCATATGGATGTAGGTACAAACTTGTTATAATGGGTCTAGTGTAAATGTTCATTCTATAATTGATGCAGCTATAGGGGAAACAATATAAAATAAAATGTCAGAAGAAGCTTATGAACTTTTAAAGGAAATGACATCCAATAGTTATCAGTGGCCTATTGACAAGTTACAAATACGAAGACCTGTTGGATTACATGAAGTGGATGCTCTCACTGCACTCATTACATTTGAAGCACTGAATCGAAAGATAGATAACATGAATGCTTCAACTATAAAAATTCAGAGAGTGAGATGTGAATTCTGTGGTAGAGGACAAGTGAGCATGGAATGTCAAGTAGATAACACTTTTGCATAGCCTAGTGAAATTGTTAACTTTGTTGGAAATTTCAATAAGTAGCAAAATAATCCCTACTTTAACACTTACAATCTGGGGTGGCACAATCATCCCAACTTTTTATGAAGTAATCAAAATGCAATGATACCACTGCCAAAATTCAAGCAACTAGAAGAGAAGAGACCCTATCTGGAAGACATATTCACTAGACTTGCTAGTAGCACTCAATATTTCATGAACAGCACAGACATGAGATTTTAGAATCAAGATGCATCAATTAGAAATATGGAGGCATCAATTAAAAATCTGCAAAGGTAAGGTCAATTGGTAAATACACTATCAGGAAGACAACAAGGTTCTTTGTCTAGCAACACATAAATAAATCTAATTGAAAAGGTAAAGGCTATAACCCTGAGAAGTGAAAAGTAAGTGGGAGAAGAAGATGGGGAATAACCAGCTCACAAAGAAAGACAAGAGGAAGTAACTGAGCAACCACAGGAGCTAATCAAGAGAAAGATTTTTCTAGATAATTCCAAGTCATATATGTCTCCAATTCGTTTCTTTAAAGACTCCAATAGCACAAGATGGACAAGCAATTTTTAAAATTTCTTAATGTGTTTAAAAGAATTGCATATTAACATTTCTTTTGCAGATGCCTTAGCAGAGATGCCAAGCTATGCAAAATTATTGAAGGTGATCTTAACAAACAAGAGGAAACTTAAGGATAATGAAACTGTGAAGTTGAATGAGGAATGTTCAACCATCCTGCGAAACAAACTATCTCCCAAGCTAAAAGATCCAGGGAGTCTCATGATTCCTTGAACTATTGGTGATTCTTATTTTGAAAAGGCATTATTTGATTTGGTTGTAAATATTAATTTAATACCTTTTTTATTTTTAGAAAATTAGGATTGGGGAGGTCAAAGCAACCATAGTATCACTTCAACAAGCTGATTGTACTATTAGACATCCAAGAGGTATTGCTAAAGATATTTTGGTAAAAGTTAACAAGTTTATCTTTTCTGCAGATTTCATAATTCTTGACATAGAGGAGGATCAAGAGATTCCAATCATCTTAGGGAGGCATTTCTAGCTACTGGATGAATACTAATTGATGTACAAAAGGGCAAGCTCATGATGAGTGTCCTGGACAAGGAAGTTAAATTTAATATTTTTAAAGCTATGAAACTGCCTAATATTTCTGATGGTTGTTTCAAGGTTGATGTAGTGGAACAACTTGTGGAAGAGCATGCAATAATTGACCAACCCACTTACTCACTTGATTCAAGAGATAAGTTTCATGGGCAAGCAGCTAGATTTGAAGAATTGAATCACCCTATGATTGGAAATCCCATGCCCTCTGTCAATGAACCACCGACCCTCGAGTTGAAGTCTCTACCATCACATCTCAAATATGCATTCTTGGGGGAGTCTTTAACCTTGCTAGTGATCATCTCATCCATGCCCGATAAAGTTCAAGAGGACAAGCTAGTGCAAATGTTATGAGAGTGGAAATGTGCCTTTAGTTTGACTGAATGATATCAAGGGGTTCAACTTAGTTTTTTTTATGCATCATATTAGAATCAAATATGACAAAGTAGGAGAGAAATTTAAAGTGAATGGATAAAAGAGACAAATTTAAGATGAAGAATATAAATCAGAACTATTTCTCCTCCCATCTCTTTTAGGATTTTTAGGTTCAATTTAGTTTTTTTTACTTTTGTTTTTCCATAGGTTCCTTTGTGCTTTCTTAATTTAAGATAGTCTCTCCTTGCAGCCATCAACAATTTGATCAACTCCTGTCCACTAGTAGAGGAGAATACATGAATGACAAGTTTCAAAGGTAGTCTTCCAAGTCTCAGATGCCACATGATACACTTCAGAGGTGAAAGTTTAGGTCACGCGAGGCAGCAAGATAGCCAGACAATTCATATCTGCATATTTTAGACACTGAGAATGCAACATTACTCCATTCAGGAAAGCCCTCGATCCTAACTTTCTTTTATTCATTCACATTGAGGACATTGTTTAGTCTAAGTTTGGGGGTTTTTAAATAGTTTTGGCAATTTTTTTTTTCAAATATAGGTATAATTTTCTCAATAAGCTTCACTTTTTGATGTCTTAGCTAAGAAAATCTGAGAGCAATAATGCTAAAATATTGAAATTGAATAGGATTCTCTCTTGATGATCAGTAACTTATGCTTAGTTTTTTATTGCCATTGCACATGATTTAGAAGGAAGGATAATTTCTACCTTGTGATTTAATGATTCTCATGATAGGTCATTCTTTCTCATGAATAATAAAATTTTTATTGAGCACCTTATGTTATGATTATGCAAAGCATATGTGGATTAGTTGAAATATTATGAATTCAGTGACATTTTTTTGTTCACATGAGCATGCTGAATTTATTTGATTATCCTTTAAGGTAACATTTAAGATACCATGTTTACTTGGATATGATTTAGGCATTCTTTGATCATTTTGAGCCTTTCAAGCTAACCTAGTACATCACTATCACTGGTGTCCCCATTGAGCATTAATGAAAGAATGGCCTATGCTAAGCATGTGAAAGACCACCATTCAACTTTTCTCTCTTTAGCTTCATCATCCTGACCCTTTCAGCCTCAAAAACGTTTTTTAACCTATTAAGAGACATATTCTATACACATGGTTATAGAGAGGTATCAAAGAGCAAAAGAAGATAAGTTTAGGGGCATTAAAAATAAGAATGTCAAAATAAAGAAAAAGGGATAAAAAGAAAAGAATTGGTAAGGATTCATCATTCAATTTGGGGGATCACATCCTAATAAACTTAAAAGAAAAAAAAATAAAAATAAGTTTGGGGGTGTGATAGTTATATAGCCCATAAAAATAGATAGAACCCCAAATAAAATGTTAAGAGAGTGAACATTTATGTGTAACTTATTTATGATCTCTTACTTTATGAATCCCTATTGCTATTCTTAGTTAGCTAAACCCAATGCCCCATTACAAGCATAACAAAAACCTATTGATCCAAGTGAATAGAGTTGTCAACATTAGTGTAGAAGGATTATGAAAAGCAACCTTATGGAATGTTTTATGGAGATCATTAGAATCATTGAATTGCATATTGTTGATTGAAAAGCACGAATAGAGAATGAGATTGACCAAGCACACACATTCTCACTTCATTAAGAGATTGATGATTCATAAGTTTCATGAAATTACCTGGCAAGTGTCTTGAATGAATTCTAAGTTATTCATAGGTGTATTTTTTTCTTGCATGTTATTGATTAGTTAAGATATACTATCCTAATTGTTTCATGAGTTTGGTTCCTATTTTGCTCGAGGATGATCAAAAGCTTAGTTTGAGGGTATTTGATAAGCTCATATTTTACCATATTTTAATACCTAAATTCATATATTTTAGATCCTCACTTCACATGATTTTACTTGTTTATAATCACATTTAATGAAATATTACACTTAATGGAGTTAGTTTTTCTTTTAGGCATCAAAACATGTCAAAAAGGGTCTAAATAGGACAAAGGTATCACTTGTAGCCAATTTTTATCATTGATGGAAGATGATTTGGAAAATGTGTTCAACGTGAAAATTGTATACCTTGAAATTATATTTTTAATAAATTAAGAATTGTGTTATTTAGATATTGTATGAGAAATTTATGATCGAAATACCAAACCTGTGTTTGGTGGACAGCAAGACTAGCGCCATGGTGCTAGTACAAAAAGAAAAACAACATTTTGGGCAGCAAGTTTAGCATGTAGAACCAAGATTCAGATCCTCGGCACCAGTGCGGGGTGTATGGGGTGTTTGTTTTTAGTAATTTATGTTTTTTCATGCAAGGGATGATTTAGGATCCATATGGAAGTGTAAAATAACCCTAAATTGGGTTATTTAGAGGGCAAAAATGCAAGAGAGAAGGGGACACATCCAAGGAGATTTGTAGAAAGCATCAAAGGGAACAATTTTCATATTCTTTTTATTGCAATTTTGTTCATCTATTATGTTTGAAATCAACATTTAGATTGGAATTATGACAATATTTGTTAATCATTTAGTCGATTTTAATTCAATTATGATGTTCTATATTTCTTTTATCTAGGGTGAGATGGATCCTAAGGAGGAATCTTGTATTGATATTTGATTTTTATTTAGATTATCTTCTTTCTCATTATTTCTTTCATGCGTGCACGTGCTTAGGAATAGACTCTTGAATGGAAGAATGTATGATGCAATGATGACTAGAGATAGCCATTGTACATGTGCAATCCATGTAAGCTATTATAACAACCCAAATTTTTGGCAAGTATAATTTTATGAGTAAATTTTTTGGTGATTAGTGGACCTAAATAATTGAAAAATTAATCTAATTTTTAGTATTTTTGGTAATTTACCTCTTCTAGAGTAGTTTTGGTGTTTTGATCATAATGTTCATATACAAAGTCCAAATTCAGTGATTTTTTTTCATTGGTCAAATAATTTGAAGGGTTACAATTTGTAAATTGATAATGTTTGCTAAATCAGCCTCTATTTGGAGTCATCGAGCCTCAAAGTGAGATATTTTGCAATTGGAGAAAATTACATTATTTTAGCTTTAACATTTTTATATAAACTCAGAATTAAGTAATTCTTGAGTCATTGGAAAGACAAAAACAAAGGATACAACTTCTATGTTGAACACATTTGATTAATCAGCATACAAAGTTCTAAAAATTGCTTTCAACTGGATTGAAATTTAAAGAAGGAATTATGGGTGCTTGTTTATGGAGTAGTGTATACCTCTAGAGTACCATAAGTGGTAGTAAATATAATGCTCCATCTTTATCCTTTTCATTCCAACAACCAGCCCTAGCAACATTCTCTTTCCTCTTCCATTTCTAACTTGAATTCACGTCCAAGTTGTGTCTAGTTTCAAGTGAAATCAACCGCTAACCATTTGCACCTAATCCCTCCTTAATTAAACCTAACTTCCCCTCTAATTTAGATGTGTTGGAGGAAACAAACTTCTGATTCCATGACCTATCAAGCCCACTTGCTAAAATTAGTCAAGATTCTTGGAGATTAAGTAGAGGAAACTTGAATTTTAGAGTTTGCAACAAGAGGTAAGTGATTAATTCCAATTAATTCTATTTTTGGTAAACTATATGAAGATGATCTATTTTATGGACAGCCCCAAGATGGGTGAATTGCTATGCCCATTTGAGATTTAATTAGTGATATTAATATGTATTGAGATAGGGGAAGTTATAGAAGAAAAATCAATAAATGTTGCTGCCCATTTTGCTTTTATGAAAGGGGAAAGGACGAGGTGCATGTTGGGATGTGAATAGGGGTTGGGTTGCTTATTAGGCATGTTGAGTTGATTATGTGATGTAATTATTATTTGAATGGTTAAATTGAGATGATGAAGAATGAGGAAATTCAATAACAAAAGCTTATAATTATAGAAATTTTGAGACTTTTACCATGCACATTAGATGTTTGTGAAAATGCCTCCTTCAAAACTCAATTTGAATGGAGAAATTATCACAACCCCTAATGATGTTTAATTGCATGCTAGAATAAATGGTTAGATGCCTTTATTGAAGGGAAAAAGGGAGCTATAGTTAGATGAAAAATAGAGGCAATTGAAATGAGAATTTCATGGGATTTCAACTTGAATTGTACCGATAAATGACCACTTTTTAGATGTTACTATGTAGCTGATTGTGACACTTAATCATCATGCCAAATAAATCTGCATTGATAAATGGAAAGAGAGGGAAAGCAATGCTATTTATACTTATAAAATTATTCAAAAGGTTAAGTAAAAGTGTGGTTTGGGGAACCCCTTTATGGTGTTATGAGTGAACTACAAATTCTGATTTGTTCCACACTATTGAACTATGTTATATCTTGTATGATTAATGATGCTCATTTATAATTTTAATTACTTTAATTCATGCCCAACAAGAATTGTGAGATATGGACTACACATGTTGAATTGCTCACTTTGAGGAATTTGTATGTGTGGACTATTTCACATCTATTTAATCACTCTACAAATGACTATGGATGAAACAAGATACATGACAAAATAGCAAATCTCAAATCAAGTGTTAGTTAAGGGAAAACATTGGACTAAGCGGTTTAAGTGAAGATTCTAGAGTTAAGCCATATCAAGCCTAACTTGGGATGATTGAGAAGTTATGCAATATGGAAGTTTAAGAGGTATTTACAAGTAAGAAAATAAGAAATACACCCTAATAGAATATTGAAAAAGGGTGATTTCTATTATAAAGTGAAGACACGTGTAATCAAATGGATATGTGTTATACATGTATGACCACTTGGGTGTTGAATGAAGGCTAAAGTGTGAGACTAGGAGTATTGTGAATCTGACACCATTAAGATAAGTGGGTACTTGTATTGGAATATTTGACAATGATTAATTGTACATGAGGTGAGGTACCTCCTTGTTTTATTTACAGGAATTGTGTTTTACTACTTTATTTGAATTGACATGGTTAAAGCATGTTTCTTACTTGATCATTTTTCAAACTAAATCTTTTGTATGCTTTATTACTATAGTGTGATGGATTCATTACCATGTATGGGGACAAGAACCATGAATCATTAGGAGTAGGACTGTCTTAACCCCTTGACGATCTCAGCAATCGGAGTTAGATGAGTACATGAGTCATGAGTAACACCCGTGGCATGTGTATGTATCAAAAAGACTTGGTATTAGGGTGGATAATGCTTGTGATGTGTGGATGTGCCAGGATGGGACGGTATTGGATGTAAAGGATGTATTTAACACTGAGATTCCTCTGTAGATGTGGATGGTGAACCTGTGAGCCTATGGAGCAATTATGGCAAGCTGCCATGGAGGGCAGCAGTAGAGCTATCATGGGCCTGGCAGGCTTCTAGCCGGGTATGTAGGGAGGGATCAATTACACATCAAAGAGGAGAAGAGTGTCATATTACTGTGTTCCTTAGGTCTAGAGGATGGTGATGGTCTGCTTAACAGTGTAGAGGGTGTTGAACCAAAAATGGTATATGTGGCAAACAACCAAATTTTCATGATGAACAACAATATATAAGTGAACAATAAGGTATTGGTAGTTGTATTCCTAAGTACTCTAGAAACAAATATTAATGGTATACAGGGAAATAAGTCAAATATAGTGGAAAATGTACACAAGAAATATATCAGGAACAAGATCCACTACACTAAAGGAAGATAAGAGTGCTTAGAAAAAGAACAACACTGAAACTTTGAAAGGAAGCCACAAAGCATATCTAAAGCAATGAAGATCAAGCCCTTATAAGTATTCAAATAAATCTTCCTCATCAAAGTCAGTTTCAGACAACACTTGCCATAGTTCGATTTGGATAAATCATTCCCCAATTTTCTACATGGACAAGTTAGATGAACTCTTCCTATACAATATTTGTCTGTGACATAAAGGTCAATTCATATTGTAGAAGCTAAAGATAAAGCAGACCTAAACTCAGATGAATGCAAAGCTAAAGATGATGTTGAACTAATTAAGCATTCATCTCTAATATGAAGTTTATCTTAGAATAAAAGGAGAACAAGGAATTCATCTGTAACTTACTATAGACAAGGTAGAAGATGAAATACAAGTAGCATAGTCGACTCAAACAAATCTGCATAGACAAATTGGACTCTCGAACAAATTAAAAGATGAAGCTAATTCATTCGATGGATAACTGAACAAGACATTGTCTATGCCTTCCAAATTCATTTTGTAAGCTCTCTATAGACAAATTAAATGACAAAGTTACTTCATTTGTCAAACTACTGGGCAAAAACTTTGTCTGCACCATCAAGAGTTATCTATAACTTCCTAGAGAGAAATCAAAAGATAAAGTTACTTTGTTTATCGAATTGTTGGGAAGAAACTTTGTCTATGCCGTCAAAAGTTGTCTGTAACTTAGTATGGACAAATCAAGAGACAAAGTTACTTTTTCCAGTGAATAGCTAGAAAAGAACTTCATTTGCATCATCAAGATTCATCTATGACTTATCACAAACAAACTAAAAGACAAAGCAAAAGGGCCACAATGGACTCAAACAAACTTGCATAGACAAAGTGAAACTATTTACTATGGACCAAGTTGGCTTCACTCTCCGAACAAAATTTTCCATAGACAAATCATATTAACTCCAGACAAAGTATACAAGCTCAATATGGAAAGAAATTCAAAGAAAAATAGTCTTTATTCTGATAGAGATTCCACTCTCAGAGGCTGTGTCCCTTCAAGTTTAATGCGCGTCTTTCCAAATGAATGAAAGAATAAGTCATGCAGAATACTCTCATCCAATGTTTGCCAAAATTGGAAATGCATCATATTCAAGGTTGGCACTGCAAGCTTTCCAACTAAAACAAGTTTATCAAGAAGACAACTTTTTCATGGGAAAAAATTCAGAACGGTCTTCAATATTCAATAGAAGTCATCTACCTCCAATGGGCAAAAAATTGTGAGGTAGTATATTAGTGCAGTGTCAATGAGGAAGCTTGAGGAATCTGAAAGAAAGATGAAAAGAAGAAAGAGCTTAAAAGAGTAACTTCTCTCAATTAGATAATGCTTCCTCCAAAATATTCAATCTTCATTGCATTGATAGATGATGGGATTCAAAGATCTATCATTATCATATTTCTAGAGTATTGATATCTTCTGTGCTAAAATATATAATTATTTTATGCATACTTAAAATTTGTACAAGTTAGCCTAGTATAGAGGCAAAGTGATGTACAACTTCAGTGTTGTTCATCAGCCATATGAGTTGGTCGTGAGCTCAGGAAAACCACTATGTTTATGCCTCTTTGAGCTGGAATCCAAAAGAGTGTTGGGAACACTATATTTATACCTACTAGAGTTAGAATCCACAAGAGTGTTGGAAACACTATTTTTACACTCCCTGAAGCTAGAATCCAGAAGAGTGTTGGGAACACTATGCTTATAACCCCTAAAGCTAGAATCTAGAAGAGTGTTGGGAACACTAGTTTTGATCCCGAGAGCTAAAATCTAAAAGAGTGTTGGAAACACTAATTTACGCACCCTACAGTTAGAATCTACAAGAGTACTAGGAGCACTAGTTATGCCCCCTAGAGCTGGAATCTAGAAGAGTGCTGGGAGCACTAGTTATCCCACCTAGAGCTAGAATCCAAAAGAGTGTTGGGAGTACTAATGTATTCCATTATGAGTGATAGTGGAACCCAAGGCAAAAGGAGAGTGTGTTCTTGGAAGAGTAGAGTAGAGAGCTTGCCTGAACCACTATAAAAATCTCTTGTGTTATATGCTATTTGATTTAACCTCTATTCCTTTACAGCACAATAATTTTATTTGGCTATAATTTTTTATCTACTTAATTCACCTCTCCTCTCTTGAGCTACTGACCATATGGGACCAACAAAGGGTACATGGTCATAGGGTGTGGTAGTGAGTTGACCCTTACATATGTATAATTGATGAGAGCCTCACAGCAGGCGACATGTTAGTCTTTTACATTGTCATAACATTGTGATTACCATGAAACATGCATTGGTGTGAGTAGATTATTTCCTGATTTTCCTTAGGATTTCTCATGGTACCTACCTACTGAGTTTGCCTAAACTCACATTATTTTTTTATATTTTCCAAACAGGTTAGACGTAGGAGCCCAATAAGGGGTTGGGGCTCACAAGAGGGATAGGACTTAAACACTAGAGATCTTAATAGTGGTCTGATTGATATTATTCATATGTAGATATGTTGTAAATATAAAAGAATATGAATAGTGATGTAAATTGATAGTTTGTAAAACTAAAGTATTAGATGTCATGATCTAAGATGCATGAATGTAAACTTTATTTTGGGTACCTGTGTATGTATATGTGTATAGGTAAATGATGTCATTGTCATTGCAGTGCAACTTACAATTCTGGGCATGAGGTGGGTGTAAAATAATTATGATTATGAGGTAAGATGTGCATTTATATGCTAATACATGATGGATCGAGTATGGAATGCATATTATACAGGTGATAAGATCTAGTTATTCAGGGGAGATTCTATTCTTTTGCTGGCAGAACTCTTCTCTAAGATAATATAACATAGTGCCCTAGGAGTGGGGTGCTTTAAAGTGGTATCAGAGCCCAATTGGTTATATGATGCTAAGGAGAGTATTAAAGAGAAGTCCCAAAATTATGATGGCAATGGTTGACTAGTTTGATAAGAGAAATGACATGCCTAATATAAGTTATGAATATAGATAACCATGGGGGTACGCTAGCTTTGAAAGTGAAAATAGAGAATTTAGGATGATAAATTGTACATGTTGCTTGTGTGTATGAGAATTATTGTTCATAAACTAATTTTGTATTATTCTGTTGAGTGTAGAAATGGCACCGAAAAACAGATTGGATAAAGGGAAGGCTCCTATGGTAGAAAGGGAGCCGAAGAGGCGGTCTACACATAATAGGCCCACCGAAATAGTCATCCGTGAGGCAAGCTCCTAGAGTGGAGTGGCCTGAATGGGAAGTGGGCTTGAAGATGACTCAAGAAGAGATTGATGACATTGGTCTTGTAGAGAGGGGATAGCCAAAGGTTGTATGTAGGCCAACGTCTGCAGACATTAGGTAAGAGATGCCAGGCCCTAGCAGTGGACTTGCTCCACTAGCACAGACCATGATGCTAGAATTTGGGACAATGATGAACATGATAGCTACAAGCATAGTACAGGCTCTTCAAGAGCTAGTGTGAACAACAAAGACTAATCGGGGAGCCTACGATACCAAACGAGCAGGCTGCAAGGCAGATTTAGAGAGAACATGTAGTAGATGTGGGCCAGACATCATAAGGGCAACCTGGGGCAGAGTTGAATATGATATCTTTTACTAATATGAAGCCCCCAACATTCAAGGAACAGAGAGATTATAGAATAATAAATGAATGAATCTCTAGGATGGAGAAAGTTTTTACTTATATGAGATGTCCGGAGGGGCATAAGGTCCATTATGTCGTCTACCAGCTTATGGGTGATGTAGAGAGGTGGTGGAGGGTAGAGAAGATGATGTTGTTGGATGGTGGTAGAGACATGACATGGGCAGACTTCCGAGGGAGAGTTTTTTGATAATATGTGCCCTCTAGTGAGATCACCAGAAGGGCGACAGAATTTCTAACTCTATACTAAGGAACTAAGACTGTTGAGGAGTACGATGAGCAGTGTAGATCTCTGGCTTAATTCATACCATGGGCACAGATAGACTCCATGGAGACAGATCGAAAGTTCCAGGAAGGGTTAAGATTGTCTATTAGGAGAGATGTAGCTCCATTGATGCTGACTAGATATGAAGATATTTTGGAGAGGCTCGCATAATTGAGAGGGAGGACGAGGAGCACACCAGAATCAGAGATAAGAGACGGGTTAAGGACACTAAGCAAGGACACAAGAAGAGGTAGTTAGGGAGGTGGAACATTTTCTAAGAGGGTATGTTTCATTTGCAGATAGCCTAGACATACGAAGGTTGAGTGTTCGACGTTATTCAGGATAGGAGGGCAAATGGTGATACAAGCTCTAGGACAACCTAGAGAGGCCGGGCAGACATGAGGACAGACTACAGGAGCAGGGTCTAGGAGGCCAATCACATGTTTTCTATGTGGTGAGTTAGGTCATAGTAGGCGAGATTGCCCTTCTTTGTAGAGTGGGGGTGGAGGTGTAGGACCTCAGATGCCTCAGCGACTAGCACATGGAGGACTTCCATGGAGAGGTAGAGGAAGAGCACCTTTCCTTATGCCAAAGCGCCAGCAATAAGAGCAAAGGCCATCGATTGCAGCAGTGATCCAGACCACTATTGCTCAGGAGGCACAGGCCATCGATCACGTGGTTACAAGTAATCTTCCTGTTTTTGATTGCATGGCATATGTTCTATTTGATCTTGGTACTTACCAGCCTTTTGTGTCTATGACATTTGTGGAAAGAGCGGGATATCTAAATCTCCTATGCCTACTATAGTGAGAGAACCACCTTGAGGATGGTTAGTATAGCTCTTGAGATGTGTTACTTTGTTCATATCATCATCAAGAGTAGACAATTTTATACTGACATGATCATGTTGGACCTAGAGGGGTTGGACATAATCTTGGGTATGGATTGGCTAGCAAAATATGAGGGATAGGTTGATTGCAAGACTAAATAGGTGACCTTAAAGACAATGGATGATATTGAGATCATCTTTAGGAGCATACCTAAAGTGAGGTGCCTAATCTCATCTTAGCTATGAGAGCTATGAGCTTAGTGCGGAAAGTCTATTCAGAGCACAGGTTGACTGAGGATATACCTGTGGTGTGTGAGTTTCCAAATGTATTTCCAGAGGGGCTACCTAGACCTCCACCAAAGAGAGAGGTAGAGTTCTGCATTAACCTTCATCCTAGAGCAGAGCCTATAATAAAGGCCCTATATTGCACGGCACCAGTAGAAATGGTAGAGTTGAGGTGCAATTGCACGACGTGATGGATAAGGGATTTATTCTCACAGTGTGTCACCATGGGGGATCTCCAATATTATTTGCGAAGAAGAAGGATGGGAGCATGAGGCTATGCATTGATTATAGGGAGCTCAATAAGGTGACTATCAAGAACAAGTATCCACTGCCTCGTATTGATGATCTATTAAATCAGTTGTAGGGGGCGAGTGTATTTTCCAAGATTTATCTACAAACTAGATATCATCAAATGAGGCTTAGGACCATAGATGTGCCTAAGGCTACTTTTAGGATGTGATATGGGCACTATGAGTTCTTGGTGATGCCGTTTGGATTGACTAATGCTCCCACAATCTTTATAGACTTAATGAACAGGGTGTTCAAACCTTATTTGGATTAGTTTGTAATTGTATTTATTGATGATATTTTGATATACTCTAAGAGTAGAGAGAAACATGAGCACCATTTAAGGCTAACATTGTAGAAGCTAAGGGAAGAGAAGTTGTATACAAAGCTAAAGAAGCATGACTTCTAGATGAACAATGTAGCCTTCTTGGGTCATGTGATTTCTGGTGATGACATTTTAATAGATCCTCACAAAATAGAGGCAATAGTGAAATGGCCCAAACCTAGTAATGTGATAGAGGTTAGAAGTTTCTTAGGATTGGCTAGATATCATTGGAGATTTGTAGAGGGATTTTCCATTATTGTTATGCCCCTAACCAGATTGACTCATAAGGTAGTCTAGTTTGATTGGACTGATCATTGTGAGGAAGCTTTTCAAGAATTGAAGAAGAGATTAGTAGAGGCTTTAATATTGACTATGTCGTTTGGTCGAGGTGGATTTGTGGTCTATAGTGATGCTTTAAACAATGGATTTGGTTGTGTATTGATGCAGCATGGGAATGTGATAGCCTATGCATTTAGACATTTGATGCCACATGAGCAAAATTATTTAACCCATGATCTAGAGCTGGCAGCTGTTGTGTTTGCATTAAAAATATGGCGACACTACTTATATAGTGAAAAATGTGATGTGTACACTAATCACAGGAGTTTGAAATACACGAATTAAATATGAGGCAAAGGCAGTGGCTAGAATTGCTAGAAGATTATGATCTGAATACTCATTATCACACTGGGAAGGGTAATGTAGTATCTGATGCCTTAACTAGGAAATCAGGTAATAGCATGGCATGTTTGTTCACCCAAAAGGAGGAGTTATTTCAGGACCTAAGGAGCTTAGACCTTCATGTTGGCATGAGAGGATTGGTTGCATAGATGTATCAGGTAAGTGTACAACCAACTTTGATAGAGGAGATCAGAGTAGCTCAAGAAGAAACTTCAGATGAAGAATTATAAAAACTAAAAGAAAAGGCATAAAGGTTAGAGATACCAAACTTTCTGATGGGTGGGGATGGCATTTTGAGATATAGGAATCGGATAGCGATTCCTAAAGGAACAACAGTGATGTAGAAGGTACCAGAGGAAGCATATTATTCACCCTATACCATCCACCTAGGAAGCACTAAAATGTATCATTATTTGAAATCCTAGTATTGATGGAGTTGTATGAAGAGTGATGTAGCTCAATATGTGGCTAGATGTTTGACATGTCAGAGGGTAAGGGCAGAGCACCAGAGACTAGGTGGTTTATTATAGCCTATTGAGATTCCTGAATGGAAATGGACTAACATTACTATGGATTTCATTATAGGCTTACGAAAGACCACTGCAGGGTATGATAGTATATGGGTGGTTGTGGACAGATTGACCAAGGTAGTTCATTTTATCCCTGTGAAAGCAACATTTACTACTAAAAAGTATGCATGGATTTATCATAAAGAGCTAGTGAGGCTACATGGGGTGCCTAAATCTATTATTTCATACCGAGGTTCATTATTTACTTCTAAGTTCTAGAATGCATTGCATAGATATTTGGGGACTCAACTAGATTTCAGCAGTACTTATCATTCACAGACAAATGGGCAAATAGAATGGGTGAACCAACAACTGGAAGACATGCTTAGAGCATATGTGCTTGAATGGGGTAAAGCTTGGAGCCAATACTTACCATTAATTGAGTTTTCCTATAATAAAAGTTATAACTCTAGTATTCAAATGGCTTCATTTGAAGCATTATACGATCATAAGTGCAGATCACCCTTGTATTGAGATGAAGTGGGAGAGATTACCCTCGTAGGCCCACAAATGATTGCTGATAGGTAGAGAACGTAGCCCAAATTAAAGAATAATTGTGGATTACCCAATCACGCCAGAAGAGTTATGCAGATGCACGAAGGCATGAACTAGAATTTCAGATGGGAGACAAAGTATTCCTAAAGGTGAAGCCTACGAAGGGTGTGGTGCAATTTGGCACTAATGACAAGTTGAGCCCAAGATATGTGGGACCTTATGAAATCCTAGAGCGGATTGGTAGGGTGGCATATTGAGTAGCATTGCCATGATCTTTGAGTGGGATACATGATGTGTTCCATGTATCCTCCTTGAGGGAAGTATGAGCTAAATGCATCCCATGTTTTGGAGTCAGAAGAAATCCAGATTGAGGATAATTTGCAGTATATTGAAAGACCCATTTGGATACTACATAGCAAAGATGAACAATTGAGAAATAATACCTATGGAACAAGAGCTAAAGTTTCATGGATGAAACCTTTTGTAAGTGGGGTAAACTATGATAACCCAAATTTTTGCTAAGTATAATTTTCATTTTTAATTAAATTTTTGGTGATTTGTGGCCCTAAATAATTGAAAAATTAATGTGATTTTTGGTAATTTTGGTAATTTACCTCTTCCAGAGCATTCTTGGTATTTTGATCATAATGTTTACATAAAAACTCCAAATTTTATGATTGTATTTGCACTTTTTAGATAATTGCAATGGATACTATTTTTATGTTGATAAGTTTTGCTAAATCAGCCTCTATGTGGAGTCGTGGGGCCTCAAATTGACACCTTTTGGAATTGAAGATAGTTGTAGTATTTAAACTATAAATATTTCATATAAACTCATAATTAATTGATTATTGGGTCATTGGAAAGAAAAAAGCAAATTCTACAACTTCTATATTGAACACTTTTGATGAATTGGCCTAAAAATGTTCTAAATATTGCTTTCAACAGGATTGAAGTGTAAAGAAGGAATTATGTGTGCATGTTCATGAAGTGTTGTATACCACTAGAGTACCATAAGTGGGAGCAAATATAATGCTCCATCTTTATCCTTTTCATTCTAATGACCAGCCCTAGCAACCTTGACTTTCCTCTTCCATTTCCAACTTGAATTCACATCCAAGTTGTGTCTTATTTCAAGTGAAATCAAACTCTAACCATTTACACCTAATCCCTCCTTAATTAAACCTTACTTCCCCTCTAATTTGGATGTGTTGGAGGGAACAAACTTTTGATTACATGGCCTATCAAACCCACTTGCTGAAATTAGTGAAGATTCTTGGAGATTAAGTAGAGGAAACTCAAATTTTAGAGTTTGCAACCAAAGGTAAGTGATTTATTCCAATTAATTCTATTTTGGTAAACTATATGAGGATGATCTGTTTTATGGACAGCCCCGAGATGGGTGAATTTCTGCCCCTTTTTGAGATTTAATTAGTGATATTAATATGTATTGAGATAGGGGAAGTTAGAGGAGAAAAATAATACATGTTGCTACCCATTTTGTTTTTATGAAAGGGGAAAGGAAGAGGTGCATGTCGGGATGTGAACAGGAGCTGGGTTGCTGATTAGGCATGTTAAGTTGATTATGTGATGCAATTATTATTTGAATGGTTAAATTGGGATGATGAAGAATGAGGAAATTCAATAAGAAAAGCTTAAAGTTATAGAAATTTTGAGACTTTTACCATGCACATTAGATGTTTGTGAAAATGCCTCCTTCAAAACTCAATTTGAATGGAGAAATTATCACAACCCCTAATGATATTTAATTTCATGCTAAAGTAGATGGTTAGATACCTTTATTAAAGGGAAATAGGGAGCTAAAGTTAGATTGAAAATTGAGGCAATTGAAATGAGAATTTCATGGAATTTCAACTTGATTTGTACCAATAAATGACCACTTTTTAGATATTATTATGTAGCTGATTATGACACTTAATCATCATGTCAAATAAATCCGTATTGATAAATGAAAAGAGATGGAAAGCAACCCTAATTATGCTTATAAAATTATGCAAAAGGTTAAGTGAAAACGTGGTTTGGGGAACCCCTTTATGGTGGCATGAGTGAACAACGAATTTTGATTTGTTCCATACTACTAAACTACATATCTAGGATGATTAATGCTGCTCATTTATAATTTTAATTACTTTAATTCAGGCCCAACATGAATTGTGAGATATAGACTATACATGTGGATTTAACGACGTAATGTATGTATTTGAATTGCTCACTTGGGGGAATTTGTGTGTGGACTATTTCACATCTATTTAAACATTCTACAAATGAATATAGATAAAAAGAGATACATGACAAAATACCAAATCCCAAATCAAGTGTTAGTGAAGGGAAAACATTGGAATAAGTAGTTTAAGTGAAGATTCCAGAGTTGGGCTATATGAAGCCTAACTTGGAACGATTGAGAAGTTATGCAATATGGAAGTTTAAGAGGTATTTACAAGTAAGAAAATAAGGAATAAACCCTAATAGAATATTGAAAAAGGATGATTTCTATTATAAAGTGAAGACATGTGTAATAGATATGTGCTATACTTGTAGGGCCACTTAGGTGTTGAGTGAAGGCTAAAATGTGAGATAGGAAGCATTATGAAAGCTAATCCCATTAAGGTAAGTAGGTACTTTGTAATACCCCACACCCTTACCCTATGTGTTTTTGCCATCCTATAGATTGTTCTTTATTGGGGCCTATGCGGGACACTACCATTTTCCTTCTTCCATAATTTTCCTATTCTTAAGGGAAATTTTTGCCAAAACTTCGGCAGTCTAGCATGAATAGGGTGAATATAAACCTGTATAATTTCCATTCATGTATATAACTAAAATTTTAACAATTATTAATCAAATTGTAAATCATTAAAATAGCCCAATTTATCCACATCCCAGAACTTGCATTTACCTATGATAGCAATCATTTAATCCATTATATCATAAACATTTTCCACTATTATGACATACCATTACACTACAATATACATTCTTTGCAATTAATACCAGTATATAAATTACTCTTATATAATTATACAAAGGGATTCTAATCTTGACATTCTATCATACCATCAAATGTCTTCTGCATATGCTTGCCAATCCCAATCCATAGTTGAGAGTCTTCACCTAGCCTGTTAGATAAAAATATAAGAATAAGAATACGTGAGTTCATGCAACTTAATAAGTAGGAAATTAATAGAAAAATAAAAATCAATAGCTCAATAACGTAATATGATCAAATCCATAATATGTCCAATCCCTGCTCAACATTCCATATAGTTTAACTCAATTATATGCATCACAATATACAAAACATATATAATTTACTACCACATTAAAAATTCAAACAATATCACACCATCCACAGGTTCATAAGGCACATGCTTTTATAACTCAACTTCCCATGTTGTCTTGCTACCTATTCATATTGATGCTCATATACTACAAATACTGATGAAATTCCTTATCTTTCGATAGACTACTGGGATACTCATGATCCCTGTTAATTCCTTCATTGAGCATCATAATAAATACTAGTCAATTCAATTCACGAGATACTCATTACTCCCCCAACTTTCATACATTCTTCAAATCAACTATGCATCAGTCTTAAACCAAATACGGGATATCCACAATCCCTAACCAAAATATTCATGCCCAGATACAAATAAATGGTATATTACTATAACACCTGAGATGTTAAATTTGATAAATTTATACTTTTATAATTTAATATATTGGAGTTGTTTTCAATGTGACTGAAAAAGTGAGATTTTGTATTGAGCACAAGAGCATGTTACAAAAATGCTGAATTTTAAAAATGGATCATTTGTGATCAACTTTTGACATGAATAATAAATTAATGTGGAAACGTTTTCAACATAAAAGTTATATATCTTGATATTTTCTTTCTAATTAATGAAAAATCACATGATTTTGATATATTACAAGAACATTATGATCAATGTAACAAAACTGCTTCATATGGGTAAAAAGTACCAAAATTACCAAATTGGGTCTCTTTATTTAAATTTTTGAGAGATATGGGGTTTGATTTGAAAAATGTGGTTAACATAAAAGTTGTAGATCTTGAAGTTGGATTTCTAACACCTTAAGAATAGGATCATTTGGACATTATATGATAGAGATATGCTTAATTTAGTGAGACTATCTCTAGCGTTAAAGTTGAGGACACAACTCCAGATTTGAGGCCGCAGCTCCAGTCATGGAAAAGGCATGGTGGACAAAAATTTTTGGCGCCATGATGCCAGAATTTGAGGCAATGGTGCCAGATTGTGTTATAAAATAAGGTGGTTGACCTTTCAGCCAAAACTCATTCAATTTTTACCTTATTCCATCCCGTTTTTCTTCCCATCCAAGCCCTACCCCGTTTATGCTAAATCTTGCCATTTTTGCAAGAATAGAAGGTGATTTAGGTGAGCAAGCATCCAAGCATGCCTATGAAGATGGGTTTTGTCCGTTTGAGCGAAGCAAGAAGATGGGATCTTGAGTTTATTGGAATCTGTAGTCGGTTCTTATGGAAATGGGCTAGATTTTGATGCAAAGCAAGAAGCCATGTTCAAATGTGAAGGTAAACTCATTTTCCCCATTCAATTTTTATAATTATGTTTGGTTAGGGTTTTAGAAAGTTTGGGAATCATCAAATTTTGAGGAAAATGATGAATTTAAGTGTTAAAACCATGGGGGATATGAATTATTCATACTTAGTGACATTTTGAAACTTGTTTGAGCAAAAGAAACCATGATTCATGCTAGGCTAGGGTTTCTATTCATGCATGAATAGTGATTTTACAGTTTTGATATGAAATTAATATGGAAATCAGGGGGAAAATAATTAATTAAATGTTTTGGATGCTTTTGGGATGTTTTGGAACTAAATTAAGCATTAGACATGATGTCTTATCCTAAGCTAGGGTTTTTGGGAATAGTGAAATTTGAAAATTTTGTGAATTATGTGAAATTATAATAGGAAAAATTTTAATTATGATGTTTTGAGGTTTGTTTTGGATAATTGGATAAGTAAAACATGTTGTAAGCCATGACCTAATTGGACTTAAGAAAGGGATTTTTGTGTATGGGCTTTGTGGGACACAAATTGATTTGATTAAATGTCTAATTAGATTATTATTGAAGTTAATTACATGCTAGTTGTATTGTATGGTGATTACATAAGACTAGAAATGGGATTCCTTAAGAACCCTTGTTAAGTATGTTGGCTTTTGACTATATAGGGATAAGTATACAATTATGCATTTGGGAAGTATATGAGTTTAGCAATAAATCACTTATAGTATCTAATTCATTGGTTTGAAATGAATCAGTTTGAGTTATGTTTGTAAATGAATAGGATTATTGCTCTGCACAGGATCATTTGAGAAGAATGAAAAGTCATCGAGCTTGAAGAGAGTATGGTGATTCATCAGTAGGTAAGTAAGCATTTGTTTACACTAGATGGCTAGGGATAATGTTTATCCCTTTGTTTGAAATTCTGGGCATGTTTTGTTGAATGCATGGGCATTAGCCCATTTGTATGAGTTCAAGCATGTATGTTTCAACTAGGGTTAATGAATATCCCATATTTGTTTAAGATTAAGGTGGTTTGGTTTGTTAGGGATATTGAGTATCCCTTGGATTGGAATATTTGATGTTTTGGGTTCATATGGATGTCTAATGCCAGGGATAGAGAATATCCCTTTGTTGTATGATTAATTTGATGATTGATCCAATATGAAATTGATTGATTGGATGGGAATGATAATGATTCTCTATTTGGTATTAATTGATAAACATATGTTCTTGTCATTGACATGGTTGCATGTTTGGATCAATGAGGATTGTGGTCTTCATAGTTTAATTGTAATTGATTGTTTATTGGATTGATAGTTGAGCCCCATAGCTATGTATTGAAGATATAGCTGTTTGCTAGAGTCTATTTATGTTTTAAATTCAATCAAGCTATTGTAATCTTGATTTTTATTACATTTTTCTACTTACTGAGTTGCCCAGATCATGCCTTCTTATTTAAATTTTTAGCTAAAGATGAAGCTGTCTATTATATGGATCTACTCAGAGCAACTTTGTCTATTACTTACAAGAGACAAATCCAAGACATGATTTGACAAAGTTCTTAGATAAAATATGACATATCATAAAGAGTAGAAGCCACCTGTACCAGACATCGCTGACTACACTCTCCAATCAAAATCTTATTCGAAGCAGATCGGACAAATTGAGCTAAGTTGAAGACGAAAAGAAATTCAAAGGAAAGCAGTCTACTTTCTGATAAAGGTTGCAACATTCAAAGGCTACGTCCCTTCAGGCTTAATGATGTCTTTCAAAAATAGTGAAAGAGCCAGTCAAGTACAAAAGTCTTTATCCTATATTTGCTAAAATCGGAAAAGCATCTTTTTCAAAAATGACACTATAAGCTTTCTAGCTACATATGATTCTTTCAAGAAAACAACTTTTTAACAAAAAAATCAGAACGGTCTTCTAAATTCAAAGGAAAGCCAACTACCTTTAATGGGCAAAAATTTCTAAAGCAATATAAAGGTAGTGTAGTGTCAAAGAAGAAGGTTAAGGAAGCTGATAGAAAAATAAGAACGGAGTTCAATCAAGTAACATCTCTCAATCAAACTATGCTTTCTCCTAGATAATCAATCTCCATTGCATTGATAGACAATGAGCCTAAAAGTTCTATCTTAATTAAACAACTAGAGTATTGATCTCTAATGAGCTTCAACGAGATATCATTTTATATATGAGCCTAATCTTTGTACAAATTATCCTAAGAAAAGAGGCAATATAATGTGCAAAAAGAGTACTATTAATCAGCTATGTGAGTTGGTGGTGAACTCAAGAAAATCACATTGTATAAATTATTGGTAAGCTCTGAAAAACCAACAAGTTTGCTGGTGATCTTCGAAATAGTGAGTTTCTTGGTGAGCTCGTAAAACCAGAAGAGTGTTGGGAATACTATACTCATGCCCCCTGGAGCTAGAATCCAGAAGAGTGTTGGGAACACTATCCACGGGCCCTAGAGTTGTAATCTAGAAGAGTGCTGGGAGCACTTGTGTACTTCCATTATATGGGATATAGTGGAACCTAAGGCACAATGAGTTGGTGTCCTTGGAAGAGTGGATATAGGAAGGGTTTCCCAAACCACTATAAAAGTCGTGGTATTTGTGTGTGTGGTTGTTCACCTGTTTTGCTCTTCAATAAGCATAACATTGTCATTCACATTATTATGCACCCATGATAACTTGCCTAAAACAAGAATGGCTAAGAGAAGTCAAATTTGGAAGTGAAGCAGTCACGTTGATTAAACAATCAGATGTGGAAATTACATATGTACTGCATCACTACTTCTTCTTAGCTCGTTAATTTTTATTTGGTCATAATTTTTATATGCTTAATTCACCCCTCCCCTCTTGAGCTACTCATTTACATGGGACCAACATTTACAAAATGGTTCATCCTTGAAACTTTCAATGTCATGTCATAACTTGTATCACTATCATCATTTAGTTCAACTTAATTACACATTAATCATGTCTCAAAACCTATTAATTATCACCAAGTTTTGATAATATTACATGAAGGCCAACAACATTTGATTATTCAATTATTTTCATGATAAATTACTAAAATAATTAAAAAATCAATTACTATAAACACACATAATCTCATAATCACTCGTGGTATAGAAATTAATTCCTTTAGTCATGTTCGTTCTTACACCTCTTTCATAATGTCCAAACAGACATAAACAACCACAGAAACAATTTATCACTCATGCCTTATGCAATATATCCATACGCAATTTCCTTATCAGCACAATTACAAAATCAACATATACAATTTAGCTTTACTCTAATATTTTCATGACTTTAGAATAAACAAATATAGAAAAAATCTATAATAATTTCTATGTTAACATTATCTAATCACAATAATTTAGTTGAACCATAATACAATCTACTATTAATAAATACACATGAATACTCCAATTTAGCATTCTTAATCATAACACACATACCAATTCATTCAGCAATACCAAATCTTTTACAATAACCAATCATATCTATAGAATCCATCAAACGGTACTCAATGCTCATAGTCAGATGCAAATGGAGCTACAATTATTACGTCAATACAAATAGTAACTAAACTCTCAGACTACCAAAGTCCAATTGACTCTACTTATTTCTTTCTCAACATATTAATATTTGTACTTTGATTCTCTTGTTAATAACCAATACCATGCTCAGGAGGCTACGAATTAAGTGAACTAAGCCATGAACTAAGTGAACGTAGTCATAACCAAATGACACTAGCTACCATCAAAGTGGGTTCAACTACCAACCAAAGGAACTCAACTATCTTACAACTTTAGTGTGTTCCAATCCATCCCTACAATTTGACTACAAATGTTGCAGAGTTCATGATCACATGGTATTCCACCTTCATTGGAACCCAAAAACCACAAGTTTTTCATCCACACCTATGAAATAAGCAAAGGAGTCCTACACAATAGGCTGATCGGGCCTCTTCGCCTTTACAAGTCATGTGAAAATGGAATGATGAAATTATGAGTGTAGGAAGGATAGTTGGAAGTTGTTTTTAGTCATAGCTTGTTTGATCAAGCTATGATAGAATCATTGAATTCCTTTGATTTAAATAGTGTACAAACTTTTTTGATTATTTGATCATTTTAAATAAATGTGATATGCAGTACCAATATATCTATTTATTCAAATATGTATTTAGTTCGGAAATGAAAGAGTTTTGAATGATTAGTATATTTGGAAATTGAAGACTCTTGATGGATCTTAATTATGATGAATGATAATTGGGGGTTGTATGGTGCTGGGATGGCACAAAGATGTGAATATTGTGGAGGTAGGTTTGGGTTTGGTTATTTGTTTGAGATTGAATAATTTTCTATATGAATGGGGTTGGTTATTTGATTGCTATTGAATTAAAGATGGGAGTGCATGTTGGTATTTGGATATTGGTTAAAATGCATTTGTGATGTAATTGAATTTGGATGTTTGGTTGTGGGAATGAAGTGATATTGAAATTAGTTAGCGTAAAGGATTGGACCATTTAATGAGATATTGTGTATATGTAATATGTGATTGAATGATATAATTTTGAAGCAATTTTTTGATTCATGGTAGAATGATTAGAGAGTGGATACCTGCCAAGATGGCATAAAAATGTGGATATTACAGAGATTGAGTCTGACTTGAGTTTGGGTATTTAATAAGTTAGGCTATTTGATTATTTGGTAAGTTTGGATACATGACTGTTAGATTGAGGTTGGCCATTTGGTTATTGATTGAGTTTTAGAGATTTATCTATTTCATATTGGTTATTTGATTGAGATTGGATGCATGACTATAGTTCATGCTTGGATTTGGTTGCCTTTTGATTGGATTGATAAATGTTTGGGATTTGGATGCCTGCTAGATATGATCATTATGTATTTGAGGTTTTGATACTTGCCAGGATAGAACCTTTGGTTTTTATAAAATTATTTAAATATGGACTATTTTGCCTAGTTTATATGACTCATGGATTGACACAGCATGACAGCGGGCTACCCATCTTGTTCTATTTGAGAAAGACTCGACACCCTTGGGGTGACGACTACCGGGGTGGCAATATGGTGGCATTTGGATCATTTGTGACATTTGTGGCATTCATGACATTCATAGCATTCATAGCATTCATCACACTTATGGCATTGATGGCATTTGTAACATTCATGACGATTACAGCAATTGTAGCATTCCATATGCATAATAACTGATGATGCTGTGCCAATTTGATTTAGACCAAGTCCACTTTATTGGTGGCTGAGTCCACTTGGTTAGTAGCCTCTTGAGCATGGTATTGTTAATAGCAAGCAATGGATAACTGAAACATTTGATAGGATGTTGAGATAGAAGTGTGATGATATACAAATAAATAGCGAATAATGAATTTGGGTAACTCTGGAAATGTTGTTACCATTTTCATAGCTCCATGATAGTAGTTCTATTTGAGTATGATTGTGGTAGCCCTAAGTTGGCTACTTGATTGATGTTTTAGAGATTATATAGATGATTTAAACCTTGAGTCTCAGTTGATGATATGATTGATGGTTATAAAAGATATAATGTTGATATCGCTGAATGAATTGGTAGTTATGTTTAGGATTCAGAATGCTAAACTTGAGTATTCTTGTATATGGATAAACAAAGGATTTGATTATGGTTGAATTGTATTATGAGGGATAGGTTATAAATTTTCCTGTGTTAATTGGTTCTGAAATAATGAAAATATTAGAGTAAAGCTAAATTGCGAATGTGGATTCTGTAATTATATTGGTAATGAAATTGTATATGGATATATTATATAAGACATAAATGATAGAGCATTTCTATGGATGTATACATCTATTTAGACATTATGAAACAAGTTTAAGAATGTACATGATTAAGGAATCAAATTTTTATGACTTGAGTAATTATAAGGTTATGGACATTTATAATCCTGTTGATCTATGACTATTATGACAAATCATATACGTGTGATTCAGTGATTAGATATTTTGGCCATTATGATATTTTATTGAAACTTGATAATAATTAATATGTTTTAAAGTAAGAGTCATGTGTAATTGGATTAAACTAAGTAGTTATGATAATGTAAGTTGTACACGGAATTATGATTGAAAAGAATAATGAGAATTTCATGATATGGTAAGAATGTGTTTAGTTGTGATGAATATAAATATATTTTTAATATGAATTTATATGTTGGGATATGATTGCACACTATATTGTCATAAGATTCAAAATGCTATGATTAGAATATGATTAGTTGAATTGATGTATTAACGTTAGTATGAAATATGCATGACAAATAAATATAGATTTTGAATATGTATTTGTATATACTAATATGTGGAATTGAGTAAAGGATGGCATATGGATTATATAGCATGGTTATGAGTTGAGCTACTCATATATGGAATACATAATGGATCTTTAATAGATTTTCTGAAATAAGCATGGAATATTAACAATTTATGTGAAATACCATATGAATTAAATGGATATAGTTGTTAATGCATGGTGTAAACTGAAGATGACCATGGTTAGATGGTATAAAAGGATGTTGATGAACAATTATATAAGTGATATAAATATACTTTTGTTTAATATAGTAATCTTTGCATGAATTAGTGGTAAATTTGTGGAAACCATCCGTATTTAAACCAAAGTGTTAATGCTAAACTCATGAAAACCATTGTGGTATAATCAATAAGTTGGAACTAGTTTGGAAAGACGATGATACATTTGGAAATGATGAAACCCAAAATCTTTGAGTTATAATGAAAACAAGATGTGATGATATAGAGATAACAAATCATACATTGGAAAAGGGAATAAGTAACCTATGTAGCCAAATTGGATAAGCCTAAATGATGTGAAGAGCCAGAGATAAAATGAGAGCCCAATTGGCTTGGGGATTGGCTATGATGCCTGGATAGCCCAGCATTGAGTTAATTAGTACAAAATGTGATTTTTATTCATATGAATACAAAATTATAAATATCAAAATTGTTCAATGAACGATTAGAGAATAATAATGATACATGACTATGGATGCCTTAGTAGTAAGGCAAGAGAGAATGAGGTTAGTTATAATTATGATATGAATTTGATATACATTGCTAAGAAGGTGGATTATAAAACTTGTTTATAAATAGGGAGATAGACAAATACAATACATTCTGGTGTGGGGATGGTGTGAAAATGGACAAACATAATGAAGTATAGAGGGGTTGTGTGTGAACCTGGAACTAATTGATACAAAGATGATGAATAAGAAGGTTTGGATTAATAATGGGTTAGATAATTGTACATTGAGTGTAAGGATGTGCAATGTTATGTAAAATTATATATAAAATTTGTTATAATGGTGTATGTGTATCAAGAATATGTATTCTAAATTGGAAAGTTAGGAAGAATTATGTTTTGTAAATTTGGATATTATAATTATGCAAGATAATAACATTAGTAAAGGAATATTCCTATGATGATTGTAGAAAAGTCAATATTGTAATAACTTGATGATTGATTATGGATTTGATAAATGTTTGATTGTATGTATGATCACCCATTTGAATTAGATACTATAGAAAGATAAAGAAGATGAATAATATGTTAAGCTTAAAAATTTGGGGTTATGGATAATATATATAGTTTGGTATTTTGGCAAATGATTTCTGGGTTGATATAAAATGATTAGAATCTAGTGTCAGATTGCACAACAGAAATGTAATACATTTGAAGCATGAATTCATGTTTTGACTTGTGGATTAATGCTTAAAGTTTCAAGGATGAAACTTTTTGTAAGAAGAGGAGTCTGTAACACCTGGGGTGTTAAAAAGGGAGATAAGTTTGGACAATTCTCTTTAAATTATTATTGGGGATAAATGTATAGGATTTTATTAGAAATTAATATGAATGATGAGAAATATATGGAGATGAGGGACTAAGACTTAGATGATTGGCTATGAAATAATTTCATATGGAGTGCACTGCACTTGGGTTAAAATTTTGTTGTGCAACAGGTCGTGTAAAGTGCATAAGAATGATTCCATATTGGGATGGATAATTGGGAATCTTAAGGACATATTATGTGAAAATTATAGGCCACATGCATGGGGGAAAAGGAATAAAGTCAAAATTCTGAAAAAGATGATGAAAACAGAGGATACTAGGTCAATGTCGTGGCACAGAAAAGGTATGCCACGGCACAGTTTCAAAAATGGAGAGTTTGGCATCCAGCAAGGGGATGCCGTTGCATCAGATTTGGATGTCGCGGCACTAGATTGGATGTCGTGGCATCCAAAATTGATGTCGCGACATCATTTTGGAAATGGGCATTTTCACGGCGTCCAGTAGAGAGGATGCCGTGGCATCAAAATTTCATGCCAAGGCATCGAAGCAGGTTGCCGAGACATTGGATTTTGATGCAGAGCCATCACTTTGGTGTGGGGAAAAAAATGGGCAAACAGCCAAGTTCATGTTGCGGCACTAGTTTTCGATGTCGCAGCATCAATTCCATAGACCACTGAAGCAGCGGAAAATTCAGCTTTGTAAGGAATGAAACCCATCCATTTTCATTTCCATTCATCCCACTTCTCCTCTCTCACCCTAGCCTTCATGTCGTAGCTCCATTACGCCCAATTCTTTGTCATTTAAACATGAAAATTTCCCTTATTTGGATATAAAATCACTTGATCTCCCATTTGAACCCAAATTTAAACCGTTCCGACCGAAGGAAATAGAAGAAACATTTAAGTTCCACCAAATGGAATGAGCAACATAGAGTTTGGAACTTAGTCCTTCATTTAGGAGGAACAAATACGTTTGTATGTGAAGGTAAGCTCGATTCCTCAATCGAATTTTAGACTTTTGAATTCTAGGGTTTGGAACCAATGCATAAATAGTGGAATTGGGGGCTTCAGATGATGAATATGGTTATAAATTCATAGGGAAAACATTTATTATAGTGATTATTTTTATTTGAGATGAAAAATTGAGAATTTTGCTAAGCTAGGGTTTTGATGAGTAGGGAAATTTGGCAATTTTGTCAATTTTATGGAATTAACTATAGGGCAAATGATTAATAGCATAATTTTCATGTTTTAGAACATGTTTGGGTTGATTTAGACCGATGGAATCGAATAATTAACTATGCCCTAAGTAGGGGTTAAAGAGGGTTCTAGTGTTTGGACCATTTAAGTCATAAATTAAGTGTATTAGATGCTTAATTAGATTGTAGTGAAGTTAAGTGTATGATGATCATGCTCCATGAGGATTGGATATGGTTAGAAATGGGAATTTCTTAAGAACCCTTATTGAATACATTAGCTTTTAATTGTATTTTGATGAGTATGTAAGTATGCATTTTGAAAGCATATAGATTTAGTAATAAATCTATCGTAGTATATAATTCATTGATTAGAACGTATCAGTCCAAATTATGTTGTGAATGAATGGGATTTTATCCTATATGGGATAATCTGAGAATGAAGAAAAGGCAGGAGCTGGAAAGGCAGAGAGCTGGAAGGGTGTATAATGAATCACTTAAGGTAAGTAGGCTTATTTTGAATATTCATTGTTAGAGGGGAATATCAACTATTCCCTTAATTATATTTATACATTTCTTCTGAGCTTGTAGAATGTATGGATGGATGGGATTTATGTAATCCCATGAATGGTGATTTATTAGATATAAATGAGTAGGAATTAGATAAGACTAGTCTCAAATGTTTAGTATTTTATGGAAATTCAATGGAAATAGAGAATATCCTAAATATGTGAAGATGCTTGTATTAGTAGAATGATATATATTCCTTACTAGTTTATTTGTAAGCAAATAGGGTATATTGATATTGATAAGGCATCAATAGATAAGTGATGCCAAATGACATAGATATATCGGAATTCATATGAGAGGACTGAAGTATTGATATAATGGAGTCATGGTGTCCGAATGATATAGATATAATATGTCTAGAGTGACTTGGAAGTGAAGCGATTGGATAGCATGATTGATAAATGGGTTAGAATTTTGTATTAATGTGTTTTATGCCTAAATGGCATTGTTTGTGAAATATTGGTGAGTAGTACCAAGAGTGGCACTAATGTGTTATGGATTGTGTATTGTGCCTGAATGGCACTATTGTATTATGGGATTGCTTGCATAGCTTGTGATATATTGATCATATGAATTTGAGCATGTTAATATTTTAATTATGGTCTTTTATTATGCTTACTGAGTTGCTCGGACTCACACCTATTTATTATATGCTTTTATTTGACAGGCCAAGCAAGGGAGCTTGAAGATATATGAAAACATGGTAAATGTTGGGATCGGAATCCCATTATGATTTGTAGATTAAATTTAATGTGAAATTGTATATTGTAATAAATTACCAATGATGTGTGTGATAGTAAAATGGTATGTCTTTTGGATGTAACTTAATTCAGTTATATGTATTACCATCATGGGGCTAAGCAGGTTCTGGATTATGGGTGATTTAGGGAGTTTAATGATTATTTTATTTTGTTATGTATACATTTATTTGATTCACACATATATATTAGGTTGAAATGCATGAAATACAGAATAGACTCTACCAAAATTATGGCAGAATTTCCCTCAGAAATAGGGAAAATAGTATAGTTTAGAAATACTTCCCTTAAAAAAAAAGAGAAATGGTAGTATCCCGCATCGAACCTAGTGTGGCATGGTAAAATCGTATAGGGTGGGGGGTGCAGGCTATTACTGTTATGATCATGCAAAGTGTATGTGGATTAGTGATGATGTCATGAATTCTGTAACATATTCTGGTTGACACAAGCATGCTAAAACTTATTTGATATTCCCTCTAGGCAAAATCATAAATAACATGTTTACTTGAAAGTGATTTAGGCATTCTTTAACAGTTTGAGTCTTTCAAGCTAACCTAATACATTCACTATCACTTGTGTTCCCATTAAGCTTTAATGAAAGAATGGCACATGCAAAGCATATGAAAGATCACCATTCAATTTTTCTTTCTTTAGCCTCATCATTGAAACCTTTTCAGCCTAAAAAACCATGATTGACCTATTAAGTGACATATTTTAAACACATGGTTGCAAAGAGGTACATGAGTGCATAAGAAGATAAGTTTTGGGGAGTTAAAGAGAAGAATGCTAAAAGAAGAGGAAAAAGGACAAAATGAAAGAAATCAATAAGGAGTTATCCTTCAATTGGTGGGATCATATCTCCATGAACTTAGCAGAAAATAAGTTAGAGATATGGTAGTAATATAGCCCATAGTTGGGGGGATCACATCTTAATGAAAGTAAAAGAAAATAAGTCTAGGGTGTGGTAGTAATACAACTCATAAAACAGATAAAACCCCAAACAAAAAGTTAAAAGAGTGAATATTCATGTATATAATCTCTTACTTTGTGTATCCTTATTCTCTTTTCTTATTAGTTAAACCCAAGGCCCCATTACAAGCTTAGCAAAGACCTATTGATCCAAGTGAATAGAGTTTTCTACATTAGTGGAGAGGGATTATGAAAAGCAAGCTTATGGGGTTTTGTGAAGATCATGAAAATCACTAGTCTGCACATTGTTAACTCAAAAACATGCATGTAGCATGAAATTGACACTGCACACATACAAATTTTTCATTTCATGAAAGGATTGATGAAGCAAGGGTTTCATGAGATTACTTCACAAAGTATCTTGAGTGATTTTTGAGATATGTGCACATGTGTAATTTGTCTGTTATGCTACTAATTGTTTAAGAGAGATTTTACTGACTGATTCATGAGTTCAGATTGTTATTTTACTCGAGGACGATCAAAAGCTAAGTTTGGGGGTATGTTATAAGCTCTTTATATATTATATTTTTTATATCAAAATTCATCTGTTTAAGATCTTTTTTTAATGTTTTTCAGTGGATATTGCACTTAACAGAGTTTGTTTTATTAATTTGTAAAATGAAACTGAAGATTACAAAAGACGCTACTTTAAAGCGATTTTTGAGATTGATGGAGGAATATTTGGAAAATATGTTCAACATGAAAGTTTTAGCCTTTGTCCTTAAATTTCCGATGCACTAAGAAAAATATGATTTTGAATTTATATACAAAATTTATGGCTAAAATAGTGCAACTATCTGTAGAACTTCACATTTGTCTGCTACTTCATCTGACAAAAGGCATCACTTTAAAGGCTCACAACTCATAAAATATGGATGACTTAGACAAAGTGATCAACATAAAAGTTGTAGCTCCTAAAATTTTGTATCTAATGCAAAAATAATGGTGCATTTTTGAGTTCTTACGAGAACATTATGATTATAACAGTTCTACTCTCTCTAGAAAACTCTAAAATATTGACTCAAGATACAAGCAAAATCAGGAAAAGTGATTAACATGAAAGTTGTAGATATTAAAATTATCTATCTAACCCAATAAAAATCTCTCAATTTGGATTTTATATGAGAAAGTTATGATAATTATACTAAAACTACTCTAGAGCATCAAAACTCTAAAGCAGACTTGGTGCCTCCGAAGTTAATATTTAGTGACTCCGAAGTTCACTTGTATGATTTGTAGCTCCATCTTCAGCGCCTCCAAAGTATCCTAACAAGAAATAAAGTTTGAAATCAAAGCTTGGAATTAGAAGTGCATAAATTTAGTTATTTTTCTATGCGTCAGATTTTTGGAAATTTAAGATTATGAGACATGCGAAGCTATTTTTAGGCTCAAAACTGTGTTACAACTTTTAGAACCCAGGATATGCAACAACTTAGTTATTTTGAGAATTGCTATTTTTATGCATTGTATTATTTGAGAAGCTATATTTTTTATGGGAAATACTAAGCTATTATTGGAAGAGGATCTCTATGCATAGAGGCATTGCAATTCATGGAGGAGTTCTACTAAAACCCTACTACTTGGGTCATTTAAGGAGACATTCAGAACATAGTTGGAATAGAGATTTAGATGAGGAGAAGAGTTAGAGTAAGAAGATCATTGGAGAAAGCTGCAAAAGCCGCTACAACCTAAATAATCTATTTTCTTTCTAGTTCAGCTTTTGTTTTTTTATCAACATTCAACCTTGGAATATGATGATGTTTATCAATTACTCAGTTGGTTTTAATTCAAATAGATGTTCTAAATTTCTTTTATCTAAGGATAAATGGATCCTAGCAATGAAGCTTGTGTTGATGTTTGAATTTTGAGTTAAATTATCTTATTCCTCATTGTTTCTTCTTTTCTAAGCTTAATGCGTGTATGTGCTTAGCTACCATGTGCATGAACTGAGATTCTTAA
>JAYJMB010020820.1:5662-41674 GCA_036873735.1 Pouteria campechiana | reverse complement strand
TCAGGCACTAGAGAGGTTACAAGTGGCCAAAGGCCACTAGTGTCAAGTGAGGCACCTGCCTCTTGAAGATTCCTCAAGCTCCTCCTCCAAGTTCTAAGAGAATCCTTCTCCCCAAAATCCTCTCTTCCCAAAAAATTCTCTCCTCTTCAAGAAGAGGGAGGGGTATTTATAGGCTCTAGGTCCTCTGGGGTAGTTTAGGAATTTTAGCTCCAATATGGGGGCATTTTGGATATTCCAGCTCCACTCTTGGGGCATTTTGGGAAATTCTTGGAAAATATGCCCAGCTTCACCAGTGAGGGCATTTTGGGAATTCCAACTCTACCATGGGGGTATTTTGGGGATTCCAGCTCCACCATTGGGGCATTTTGGGAAATCCTTTGGAAAATATGCCCAGCTTCACCAGTGGGGACATTTTGAGAATTCTAGCTCCACCATGGGGGCATCTTGGGGATTCCAGCTCCACCATTGGGGCATTTTAGAAAATCCTTTGGAAAATATGCCTAGCTTCACCAGTGGGGGCATTTTGGGAATTCCAGCACCACCATGGGGGTATTTTGGGGATTCCAGCTCTACCATTGGGACATTTTGGAAAATCCTTAGGAAAATATGTCCAACTTCACTAGTGGGGGCATTTTGGAAATTTCAGCTCCACCATGGGGCATCTTGGGGATTCTAGCTCCACCATTGGGGCATTTTGGGAAATCCTTTGGAAAATATGCCCAGCTTCACCAGTGGGAGCATTTTAGGAATTTTGGCTCCACCATGGGAGCATCTTGGGCATTCCAGCTCTACCATTGGGTCATTTTGGAAATTCCCTTGGAAAATATTCCTAGCTTCACTAGTGGGGGCATTTTGGGAATTTCAGCTCCACCAGTGAGGGTATTTTGGTATTTTGCAAGATGGCTTTGCCTCCCACATTCGGAATATCTTTAGAATTTTTTCATTTACACCTTTAGTCAATCCAAATTAATTAATCATTTAAATTATTTTTAGCAAAATAGATTGCCACGAATAGAGTTAATTGCATACATGCCTATCATAGGTACCATGCAATTAATTTTGACAAAAATACTCCCTTATATATTTTAATATATTATTTTCATATTGATTATTTGCAACAAATCAATTATTGTAATTAATTTTTCTTCTCGTGCGCATCATCGATTTTCATTCGCATAGCATTTTGTTGGACGGATAGGTGAGGAACTCCCGAAGCTCCGGGCCATGTCATCAAGTTCCCGCGGTGCATCACTAGCTCCACGGCACATCACCTACGCAACTGCATAGTTTGCTGGCTGCGCGGATGGGGAGGCTGCCACTCTGCGATTTGCTGGCTATGAGAAGGTCGTCGTTCCTCCTGCATGCCACATCAGGCATGCGGCTAGGCTCCTCCGCATGCTGGCGTTTGATTGCACGACACTTCAGCTGTGAGTGAAGTGATGCCTGCCTCCATGGCACGTTGACAATAGCGTCGATTTTGTGCCATGCTGGCACTTCTGGTCCGCTTGTCCTGCCTACGTGCCACACTGGAATGGCTTCATTAACATGTTTTTGCTGATGGCACGTCGTCTTCGGCCAATTCCCTCTCACGGTCGTGTCAGCTGCATGATGAACCAGCTGCCTAGTCGACATGGCGGCTGTACGGCCAAATGACTATTTCACTGTCTGTCATCGTTGCTGTTCATCTGTGGTGTGGCACTGCGGGCTTGAAAATTCGACAAACCATCATCGCAGGCTTCTGTACTGCTGGTAAGGAGATGTCGCTACTCCCTGCGCCGTCGTTGTCCTTCTTCTTTGCTAACCGTGTAGGATGCCGTCGTCCTCCACCACTTCATCGATCAGGGCTCATGAGGACCAACCCTACTATCATCGAGATGCACAGAACAGGGTAGCGTTTCGCTCTTCTTCCTTGCTGCTGGTGCTATCTATCTGCTGCCGAGCGGGAGCATCGTCATCAACGCTTGTTTGCTGCCATTACTACAGCTGGAGAGGGGCTAGACTACACTCCACCATAGCTTGACGCTGCCATCACAATTGTCCCTTCTCCACTGGACACCCTGTTCGTGGCTGCCACGGAACAGGGGAGCCGTCTGCTACCAGGCGGTCGTCCCTGTTGGGTTGCTACCGCCGCTGTCCATCTCCGCCAGTGCTGTCCACTAATCGGATGGCCGATCGGATCTGGCCAAATGGTTGGATGCAATTTTACCACACCGGATACCTGGTTTGGTTGTTGGAGTGTCATCGACGCCGGACCAGCCTCTCGCTTTGGCCGCAAAGTGGGTGTGCGGTTTCTCTGGCCGACGACTAGATGCCCAATCAGATCCGTCCATCAAGCTTCTTGAAGTGTGCTGATGTTTTTAAGGTCCCCTCCCACATTGTGCGGCCATCCCTGCTAGCCGGAAGAACCCACTACCCATCGGCATCCATTCCTTGCGTCACTGCCAATGGCCAGACATCGCTGTCGTCGGTCCGCTGCCATGCTGTCGATGACCGTAGGTTGCGTTGCTACCGATGCTTCCGCCGGCGATGCCTTTCGACGTAGGCATCGCTGCCGCCATCTCTACTAGACATCCTGTTCATGGCTGCCATGGAACAGGGGGGTCGTTTGCTACCTGCATTCATCCACATTGGGTCATTGTCATTGTTGTCCTATTCACCAATGCTATCTGCCGATCGAATTCGGATCCAACCAAATGGCCGCATCTAATTTCCTATGGCCCAACACAGAGTCTGTTAGTCTTGTTAAGGCATGATAATAACTAGGAAAATGAAGAGATTAAAAAATTGTGACAAGTAGAAATAAGAGAGAGAAATCATTGATAGTGAGGGGAGTGCCAGTATAGGGAATAGAATTAGAGACCTTAGGCAGTTCCACTATCAAGTCATATGAATAAATTGCATAAGTGCTAATTGGTTTACTTTTGTGTAACGATATATTATTCATTGGTGCAGAATGGCACCAAGGAAGCCTGTTGACAAGGGAAAAGCCCATATGGTGGAGGAGGAGCTTGTACGAAGGCTGATCAAGTCATGGACCACAGGCATGGTGATCAGTGAGGCACAGAAAGAGGCACCTAGGATGGAAGTATTGAGAGAAGCACCAAGAGAGCAGGAGAATATACCTTAAATGGTTGAGGAGGGAGAACGTAATGAGACTCCCAGCGAAGGGGAAAATGATCAAGAGGATGTAGAAACTCTAGAGGTTGAAAGAGGGCTAACAATTGTAGGAAGTAGTAGACCGAATATGCTAGGTCTAGAGGAGGGACTGTTCCACAAGTGTGGGTAATAGAGTTTGGAGCCATGATGAATATGATACTGGGGATGCTTAGACATTACAAGAGCTTCTCTAGGCAAAGAGGAGATCAATTGGAGAATCCACACAGTAAGCTGGACTTAGTGAATAAGAATCAACTAGAAGGTAGAATAGCCTAAGGAACTATGTATCGGACTTTGGATAGATGGTATGGTAGCAGCCTGGACTAGAGCTGAATATGAAGATGTTTCATAACATGAAGCCCCCAACTTTCATGGCAGAGAAGGATTACAAGATGGTGGATGAGTGGATCACAGGAATGAAAAAGGTTTTCACCTACATGAGGTGTCCTGAAGGGCACAAAATACTGTATACAATCTATAAACTGGAAGGAGATGCTAAATGATGGTGGAACACTGACAAGTATATAGTACCTGGTGATAGGATAAACATGACATGGGCAGAGTTTAGGAAGAGTTTTCTCCATTGATATGTACCAAATAGTGAGAGGGCTAGGAGGGCAACATAATTATGTCTTTGTATCAGGGAAAGAGGACAATTGAAGAGTATGATGAACAATTCAGATCATGTCATGGGCATAAACAGACTCCTTAGAGATAGCTAGAAAGTTCTAGGAGGGCCTGAGATTGTCTATTAGGCGGGATGTGGGTCCCTTTATGTTGACAAAATACGAGGACATCTTTGAGAGAGCCAGAGAGGTGGAAAGGGAGGAAGAGGAACATAATAAGATTAGGGATAAGAAGCAAGAAATTAAGGACTGTGGCCAAGAACATGGGCAGAAGCTCAGAACCAACCAAACTTATGATGGACCTCCAAAAAAGGTGTGCTACAAATGGAATCAACCTGGCCACCTCACTGAACGGTGTACATCTGAGAGGTAGAGGCAAGGGCAGTGGAGGGGTAGACCCACTCCAAGGAAAAATAGAGAGACAGAGCAAGGACCAAGGCGCACAGCTACTTGTTTTTCTTATGGAGAGCCTAGGCACATCAGGCCGAATTGTCCATACTTACAATAGGGAGATTAAAGGATGGCATAATAGCCCATGCATAGGGTAGCTCAGATGAGAGATAGAGGTAGAGGCCATCTATATGATGAGCAAAGACAAAATTAGGCGCTAAGGCATCACTATGATGGACAAAGGCAGAACTAGGCACTAGGACGACCATGTGATGGGCAGAGGCCTCGGGTGGCGGTAGTTATTCAAAATGTTAAATTTTATTCCCTTAATACTTAATATTTTACACATATTTGATTCCTAAATGCACTCATTATTCTTATATTTTGATTTAGGAGACAATTGCAGTAGTTAAGGGCAAAAAGAAGTTAATTGAAGGATTTTGAATAATTTCAGCATCACTCTATATTTTGGTCAAAACTTTCTCATCTGACATCCGATTGAGATGAGTAAAGATGTCCTGAAAACCCAAGAAATAGTTCTACAACTTTCATGTTGAGATTTTTGAGATATAAGAACTAAGTCAAACGAAAATATTGGAAGAATGTCAAAATCAGGATGCAATACAAAGGAGAAGCAACAAGGAGCAAAGCAAATATAGGTAGCAAACCGGAGCCCATCTAGCGCCACCGGCGCAACCCACTTCACACCACCAATGTAGGAGATAGTAAGGTGGTGCTGGCAGTGCCTGAATCCATTCCCCACTTTTTGGATTCTGCGGATTTTGTAATTTTTGTGTATTTTTGGCTCTGTTTAAATAGCAATTTCTTAGGATTTTTGGGAGTTCTTTTGCTAGGGTTTCGAGAAGGACTTTTTGTTGGCTTTCGATAAAGAATCTTCTTCTTCTCTCTTTTTTATTTTATTTTCTTTCTGATTTTATGGCCCTGTGTGGCTAAACATTTATTCTTGGTCTAAGGAAACAGAAGCCTCAGAATCAATATACTATGAGATCTAATTTGATTTAATTGTTCAATTTATACTTTGAGTATTAAATGTTCTTCTTCATTCATGATTATGATTGTTATGCTTAATTTCTAGGAGGCCTACTAGTTTATTATTCATTAAAATCTATTACTAGATTAGATATCAAATCCATAATCGTTTGATCCCTCTAATTTGTGAAGTAACTAGGGTTCAATAATTTGTTACTATTGTAGTTATTAAATCTTAGGAAGAATATTTGACTAAATTAAATGCAACCACTGGTACTTGTATTATTTAGCTTCACCAATCTCTATGAATCTTAATGTTGCCATTAGATTAAACCTTTAGCACTAGTCTTGGGTTGTTTAGTGGTTAGGGTTAGTTAGAACGCTAGTTTCTAATTAACTATGTTGAAGGAGTGATAGGAAAAATAATTCCAATAGTGAATATTTAAAGAATGAATTGATTTATAATTGTATCAATGATCAGTTATGAGATTCTGATGGTGGATGTTGACTTGAACCAAAGTTTTCTTCACTTTCTTCATTACATTCAAAACCCCCCTTTCTTGTTCACATTGAATAAAACCAAGCTAGATACTTCTCATGGGATCAACCCTTACTGACACTACTACAAAAATTTGAAATTAGAGTAAGGTTCTAAATTTGGTTGCCAATGATAGCACATCAAATTTTTGGCATCATTTCCAAGGAGGCATTCTAGCTAATTTTTGTGCTTTTGTGATTCTTCTATTTATTATTTTTAGGATTTATTAGATTCTCCTTAATTGTTAATGACTGTTACTTGACCTTCTAATCAAGGTGATTTGCAATACTAACTAGAAATTGAAAGAACTTTGCACAGGTTAAGGAGTGAAGCTCAGAGGAATTCTGAAAAGGAGGGAATCATGGCTTGAACTCGATATTTGAAAGCGCTTACCATATCTGATTTGCATCAACAACCCCTATGCATAATGTTTCATACTTTAGATGCTACCATTAATTTTGAATTAAAATATGGACTAATACATCTGTTTCCCACTTTTCATAGTCTTGCAGGCGAAGATCTCCACACGCATCTAAAGGAATTTTACGTGGTGTGCACAAGTATGAAATCAATAGGGGTGACTGAAGAGCAAATCAAACTGAGAGCCTTTCAATTCTCTTTGAAGGATTTTGCTAAGGATTGGCTTTGTTGTCTACCCTCTAGGAGCATCACAACATGGAATGAGATAAAGAAGTTATTTTTGGAGAAATTTTCCTCAGCTTCAAGGGTGGCCAACATTAGGAAAGAATTTGTGGTGTGAGGCAGCATAGTGGAGAATCCCTATATGAATATTTGGAGCATTTTAAGAAATTATGTGCATGTTGCCCCCATCAAATTATTGAGCAATTACTTATCCAGCATTTCTATGAAGGACTTGTTCCCATTAAAAGGAGCATGATTGATGCTGCTAGCGGAGGAGCTTTGGCGGATAAAACTCTTGAAGCTACAAGGGATTTGATTGCAAACATGGCAGCTAACTCATAATAATTTGTCAATAGGCTTGATTCTCTTCCCAAGCCTATTAAAGAGATAAGTGTTTCCTCCCTTGAACAACAAATTGCAAGTCTAACTTCTCTTGTTCATCAATTGGCTATAGAAAATATATGGATAGTAAAATCTTATGGAATTTGTTCGATAGTAGGACATCCAACTGATGCATGCCCAACTCTTTAAGAAGAACCTATTGAGCAAGTGAATGCAATGGGTGGTTTTTTTAAACAACCACAGAGGAAATATGATCCTTATTCAAATACATACAACTCAGGATGGAGGGATCATCCCATTTTCAGCTATGGGAACCAATAATTAAATTAGCCCACAACTCAACCATACCCACCTAGACAACAATAGAGACAAATTTCTAACTCTAGTATATCTTTGGAAGGTATTGTTAAGTCTCTTGCCTCTAACACTTTGCAATTTCAATAGGAGATAAAAGCTAGCATTCAAGGTTTGGAGAATCAAATGAGTTAGATGATAACAACAATCAATCAGCTGAAGACACAAAATTCAGGGACATTGCCTTCTCAAATGGTGGTGAACCCAAGAGAAAATGTGAGTGCAATTGTTTTGAAAGCGGTAAAGAGGTTGAAATTCTAGAAAAGATAACTCCACCAATGGAGAAAGCAAAGGAGAAAGATGTTGTTATAGATAAGGAATTTTCTAAGGACAATGAAGTAATTCAATATAAGTTTCCACCTCTTTCTGGATATAAATTAGTACCATCTTTTCCTAAGGCTTTAGTAGAATTTCAATAAATTGAGCGATATCAAGATCTATTTGAGACTTTTTATAAATGCAAGGTAAACATTTCACTTTTTGATGCCATTAAACAAGTACCTCATTATGCTAAATTCTTGAAAGAATTATATACAATAAAGAGGAAATAAAAACTTCAGAGATATGAGAAGGTGAGAGTAGGGGAGAATGTTTCTACAACCATTTAAAGAAAACTCTCTGCAAAGTGTAAAGATCTAGGTACGTTTATTATCCCTTGCATGATAGGTAATACTAGACTTAAAAAGGCCATGTTAGATTTAAGAGCTTCCATTAATGTTATGTCATATTCTTTGTATGCTTCTTTGAAACTTAGACCTTTGAATAAGACTAGTGTTGTGATTCAGTTAGCTGATAGATCTAATGCATATCCAAAAAGTGTAGTAAAGGATGTTCTTGTGCAAGTCAATGAATTGGTTTTTCTTGCTGATTTTTATGTGCTAGATATGGAGAATGGTAATTAAACTGCTCCTATTCTATTAGGAAGATCATTCCTAAAGACATCCAAGACTAAGATAGATGTTCATTATGGCACACTTACCATGGAGCTTGGTGGTGAAATTGTCAAGTTTAACATTTATGATGCTATGAAATATCTTGATGATGATTATTCTGTTTACTTTGTTATTGTGATTGTTTCTTCTATGCAGGAAGTTTCTGAGCTTGATGAAAAAGATGAATTGGAAATTGTAATTAGTAAACATCTTAAGAAAGAGAATGAGGTGTTACCTTGTAGTATTGATTTACAGGAAACTGTTGTAGCATTGGATGAATTTCTGAAGTTACCAATATCAGGTAATGATCCTTACATTGAGTTACCAATTTCTAACAAGAGCCTTTTACCCTCTATTTTATAAACATCTACTCCAGATTTGACTCTTCCCAATCACCTCAATCATGTGTTCCTTGCAGATGGAGAAACCTTGCCTGTGATCATCTCCAGTAAACTCAGTGCATTACAGGAAGAGAAACTTGTGCATGTTCTTAAGAAGCAAAAGAAAGCTATTGATTGGATAATAAAAGATATTAAAGGAATTGACCCATCTATATGCATGCTTCGTTATTTCTAGTTTGCAATTGCTCCAAATTGAAGAAAGATGCAGTGAGTCGAGCCAATGACTATAAGCAAAAGCTCTATTTGGGAGGCAACTCAAGGGGAGTTTTTATTGCTTTTTCTTATTTTCCTCTTATTTTTGCATTTATATTATGGTCATTTTTGCATCTTCTTTGCATTTGACCTTACATTGGGGATAATGTAAATTTTAAGTATGGGGGAGGGGATTTAGATTTAGGTTTAGATTGTGTTCTTATTTTTATATTTTCTTTTTATTTTTAAAAAAAATTGAGAGAGAGTCAGTTTTAAATGAGTTGAGGTTGGGGATCTCATGAGTAGGATTCAACTGAGCTTGAAACATTTATAACATGATTGAATAAATTATCTTCCAATTTATAATTGCTCGGTTCAGTTATTTTCCTTAAGAATGGTGATAACTAAATTTTATAGACAAACGCTAATGAGATTTTGAGCCTTTAAACTGACACATTTACATCAATCTCATTCTTTTTCTTCATGAGAGATATTCTTCTATGGATTTTTTTCTCTAGAACTTGCCTTGATTCTCTTTGAGATCACATTGATACATGCAAGCATGAACATGATTAAGGCCTTCTTTTTTTCGAACTACATGAGCCAAATAGCCTACCGTGTGATTAATTTTTCCTCTTATTGAGCCCCTTTAGACTTTATAGATATTTATTATGAACCTATGTTATAAGCTTGAAGCCCAGAAAAATAATATCTTTACCTAAGTCATAGATCTAGTGGAGCATAGGTCATCATTGTGCTATGTATAGGTGTATAAGAAATAAAGTGTGGGGGTGTCAAAATTTTTTGAATGACTATGATTGGTGAAATAGCATAGATTATTGTTCTTAAAATTGAAACAAAAAAAATGTGTGTCAAAATGAAAGAAAAGGAAAAAAAAAATATCAAATTTCTAAAGGAAGGGGTTTATTTATACATCATGCATTCAAAGGTGAAAGATGCTGAAGAAAACTAGTGATTGTACATGTTTTATATATTTAAGCATAAGTTGATTTATTTATACTTCACTAGTTTCAATGACTTTTGAGCTAAAACTTCAAATATTTCTCGCCTTTATCCTAAACCCCATCACAACCCTTGAAAAGTCCTTATGCTTCATGATATGATGCATGTTCTCATTGATGGAAAATAAGAAGATGTGCAAGCTTATGGTAGATCACTTTCATTGGAATGAATTTGAGCACAACATATACCCTTCAAATACATGAGAGTAGAGTATTTATTTCCATGAGGGTTCTACTTATTTAGTTTATTCCATCTTCAAGTAAGAATACTTACTGAATAATTGTAGGTTGTGGGAGAATGATTTGTTCATGATATATTATGAGTTTGGAAGAGTTTTGGTTATTCTTTGTTTATGATAATTACAACCTTGATAATCTTTTGGGCGAGTGAATTTGAGTTTTTCTCAAGGACAAGCAAAACTTAAGTGTAGGGGAATTTGATAAGAATACAAAATGTTATATTTTATTCCCCTAATACTTAATCTTTTAAACCTATTTGATTTCTATATGCACTCATTGTTCTTATATTTTGATTTAGGTTTTTGAACAATTTCTACATTACTCTATTTTTTGTCATAACACTCTCATCCGACCTCTGATTGAGATGATTAAAAATGTTCTAGAAACACAAGAAAAATTTCTACAACCTTGAAGTTGGGAGTTTTGAGAGATAAGGACTACATCAAAGCTAAATACAGGAAGAATGTCAAAGTTAGAATATAGTGCAGAGGAGAAGCAACAAGGAGCAAAGCAATCTAAGGCAGCAGACCAGCGCCCATCTGGCACCGCCGATGCCAACCCACTTCACACCACTAGCATAAGAGATAGCAAGGTGGCACTGGCGAAGCCCGAATCCATTCCCCACTTTTTGGATTCTGCAGATTTTATAATTTTTGTGTATTTTTGGCTCTATTTGAGTAGCAATTTCCTAGGATTTTGGGGAGTTCTTTTGCTAGGGTTTTGAGGAGGACTTTTTTGCAGCTTTCGATAGAGAATCTTCTTCTTCTCTCTTTTCTATTTTATTTTCTTTACGATTTCATGGCCTTGCATGGCTAAACTTTTAATCTTGGTCTAAGAAAATAGAAGCCTCAGAATCAATATACTATGAGATCTAATTTGATTTAATTATTCAATTTATACTTTGATTATTGAATGTTCTTCTACATTCATGATTATGATTGTTATGCTTAATTGCAAGGAGGCCCGCTTGTTTATTATTCATTAGAATCTATTGCTAGATTAAATATCAAATCTGTAATCATTTGATCCCTCTAATTTACAAAGCAACTAGGGTTTAATAATTTATTGTTGTTGCAGTTATTAAATCTTAGGAAGAATATTTGACTAAATTAAATACAATTGCTAGTATTTTTGTTTTATAGCTTCACCAATCTTTATAAATTTTAATGCTGCTATTAGATTAAATCTTTAGCTTGGTCTTGGGTTGTTTAGTGGTTAGGATTAGTTAGAACACTGGTTTCTAATTAACTATGTTGAAGGAGTGATAGAAAAAATAATTCCAATGGTGAATATTTAAAGTATGAATTGATTTATAATTGCATCGATGATTAGTTATGAGATTCTAATGGTGGATGTTGACTTGAACCAAGGTTTTCTTATCTGATAGATTCCTTTTATAACACTTTCTTCATTACATTCAAAACCCTCCTTTCTTGTTCACATTGCATAAAACTAAGCTAGATACTCCTCATGGGATCAACCCGTACTCACACTATTATAGAAATTTGAAATTAGATTAAGGTTCTAAATTTGGTTACCTACAACAAAGCACCAGTAGCCAATGTTCAAGAGGCTCAAGCATTGGAGGAGGTGGTGACAGGTAACCTCTATGTTTATGATCATATGGCTTGTGTATTATTTGATCCTGGTGCATCTCTATTTTTTGTTTCTGTTATATTTGTGAACAGAACTGGATTGTCAAAATATCCCATAGTTCATGATGTAAAAGTGTCTACACCATTGAAAACAATCAATGTAGCATCTGAGATATGCTATGAGATCCCCATATTGATAGAGAGTGTGTTAGACATGGAAGGATTAGATATTATCTTTGGTATGGACTGGTTGTCCAAGTATTAGGCCAAAGTAGAGTGTAAAACTAAGCAGGTGACTTTAAAGACACCTGATGAAATTGATATTATTTTTGGGAGTTTGCCTATGGGTGAAGTGCCTAAATTCATCTCGACAATGGGAGCAATGAGTTTAGTGCGGAAGGGGTATAAAGATTATCTAGTGTCTGCAATAGATGCTCATTCTAAGCATCGACTATTGGAGGATATTCCCATAGTTCAAGATTTTTCGAATGTGTTTCCAAAGCAGTTACCAAGGTTACCCCCGAAGAGAGAGGTGGAGTGTAGCATTGATCTCCAACCTGGAACTGGGCTGATATCGAGAGCTCTGTATCGTATGGCACCGATGCAGATGGTGGAATTGAAAGATTAATTATAAGAGCTAATAGATAAAGGGTTTAATCATCCTAGTGTGTCACCATGGGGGGCACCGGTGTTATTTGTGAATAAGAAAGATAGCAATTTGAGACTGTGCGTCGACTAAAGAGAGCTGAATAAGGTTACTATTAAGAATAAGTATTTATTGCCTTAGATTGATGATCTGTTGGATCAGTTGTAAGAAGCAAAGATGTTTTCAAAGATTTATTTGCAGTCAGGGTATCATCAGATGAGGGTAAAGGCTATGGATGTATCTAAGGTAGCATTTAGAATTAGATATGGGCACTATGAGTTTTTGGTGATGCCATTTGGACTGACCAATACTCTAGCAGTGTTTATGGATTTGATGAAAAAAGTTTTTAGACCCTATCTTGATTAGTTTGTGATGGTTTTCATAGATGACATTCTAATATACTCTAAGAATAAGAAGGAGCATGAGCGGTATTTGAGGATAGTATTATAGAAGCTTAGGGAGGAAAAGTTGCATGCCAAATTAAAGAAATATGATTTCTGGATGAACAATGTTACCTTTTTGGGACATGTGGTATCAGTAGATGGTATTTCTATGGATCCTCATAAGATAGAGGTAGTAGTGAATTGGCGGAGGCCGACTAACGTAATAGAGGTGAGGAGCTTTTTAGGATTAACTAGTTACTACAAAAGATTTGGGGAAGGATTTTCTGCTATTGTAGTGCCTGTGACCAGACTGACACATAAGAGAGTCGATTTGATTGGATAAACAAGTGTGAGGAAGCATTTCAAGAACTGAAGCGACATTTGGTGAAGAGCCAAGGGTTACAGTGCCATTAGGCCGAGGTGGATTTTTTGGTGTACAATGATGCCTCTAAGAATGGACTAGGATGTTTATTGATGCAAAATGATAATGTTATAGCATATGCTTGTAGGCAATTGAGGCCGCCTGAGTAGAATTATCCAACAAATCATCTAGAGTTAGAAAAAATGATCTTTGCATTGAAGATTTGGAGGCATTACTTGTATGGGGAGAAGTGTGACACTTATACTAATCATAAGAGTTTGAAGTACATTTTTACACAAAAGGAGCTGAATATGAGGTAGGCAGTGGTTAGAATTACTAAAAGATTATGATTTGGAGATTCATTGTCATCTAGGGAAAGCCAATGTGGTGGCAGATGCATTAAGTAGCAATATAGCTTGTATGATTACATAAAAGGTCAAACTATTTGAGGAATTGAGAAAATTAGACCTTCATGTGTGTATGGAAGGGTTGGTGGCACAAGTGTGTCAGTTGACTATTTAGCCTACCTTAACAGATGAGATTAAGAGGGCTTAGGAAGACACGATAGATGAGGAGTTTTAGAAGATAAGAGAGAGTACTCAGAATGGAGAGTTAATAGACTTTCTAATGGGCTCAATTGGTATTCTAAGGTACAGGAATAGGTTGGGAATTCATAAGGATGCAACTGTAGTGCAGAAGATATAGAAGAGGCTCATTATTTGCCTCACACCATCCATTCAGGGAGCACGACGATGTATAATGACTTGAAGATACACTATTGGTGGATTGGTATGAAGAGTGATTTACCCCAATGCATAGTTAAATGTATGACCTGCCAGAAGGTGAAACCAAAACACTAAAGGCCATGAGAACTATTACAGCCTATAGAGATACCTAAGTGAAAGTGGGAAAATATAAATATGGACTTTATTATAGGATTACCATGTACTATGGCAGGCTATGATAACATATGGGTGACTGTAGATAGATTAACTAAGGTAGCTCACTTTATGCTTGTAAAGACTATTTATATAGCTGAGAAGTATGTCTAGATCTATCATAAGAAGATTATTAGGTTGCATGGAGTGCCTAAGTCTATTATTATTAATTGTGGATCAGTGTTTACTGCTAAGTTTTGGAAGGCTTTGCACAAGGCTATAGGAATTCAGTTAGATTTTAGCACCACGTATCATCCACAGACAAGTGGATAGACAGTGTGGGTGAATAGACAGTTGGAGGACATGTTAAGAGTTTGTGTACTAGATTAGAGCAGATCATGGATAGAGTAATTGTCTTTAGCATAATTCACTTACAATAATAGTTATCACTCAAGCATTCAGATGGCTCCATTTGAGGCTCTGTAGGGATGAAAATGTAGATCGCCTTTACACTAGGATGAGGTTGGTGAGAGAGCATTGGTTGGTCTTTAGATGGTTGTGGATACTATGGATAAGGTTCCTTAGATTAGAGAGAAGATATAGATTGCTCAGTCATGCTAGAAGAGTTATGCTGATACGAAGAGGTGTGATCTAGAGTTTCAAGTGGGAGATATGATATTCCTGAAGGCATCTCCAATGAAGGGAGTAGTGAGATTTATCACTAAGGGAAAATTGATTCTCAGGTATGTAGGAACATATGCAATACTGGAATGGATTGATAAGTTGGCTTACTGAGTGGCATTACCACCATCTATGAGTGAGATGCAAGATGTTTTCCGTGTATCTTCCCTATGAAAGTATGAGCCAAATTCATCTCATGTGTTAAGACCAGAGGACATTCAGGTTGGGGAAAACTTGTAGTATGTTGAGAGGCCAATTAGGATACTTGATGGCAAGGAGAAGCAACTCAAAAAGAAGGTGATTCAGCTAGTAAAGGTGCAATGGAGCAATCACACTGTAGATGAGGCAACTTGAGAGCTTGAAGAGATGATGAAAGCTAAGTATCCTTACCTTTCGGATGAGGTTTAAAGTTTTAAGGAGGAAACTTTTTGTAAGGATGGTGGAATGTTACAACTAAATTTTGTTAAGTATAATTTTCAATTATAATAAATTTTTTGATAATTGGTGGCCCAAAATAATTGAAAATTTAATATGATTTTTGGTATTTTGGGTAATTTCACCTTTCTAGATTAGTTTTAGTATTTTGACCATAACTTCTTCATAAGAACTCAGAATTAGATGATTGTTTTTGCAATATTCAGATAATTTAAGCAATATAACTTCATGTTGACTACATTTCCTAATTAAGCTTATATTTTGAGTCATGGATCCCACAAAGTGATGCCTTTTGAATTGGAGATGGTTGTAGCGTTTTAGCTATAACGTTTCCATGATAAATCAGAATTTAGTGACCTTTGATTCATTGGAAAATTCACAAAAAAGGCGACAAGTTTTTTATTTACCAAATTTGATGAAGCAGCCCCCATATGTGCTAAATATTTGAGATAAATGACATTTATTACAATACATTTGTATTTAGTTAAAAATTGAATTTTTAAGCAAATCTTGAATGTTAATTGATGATCAAATTGCTACCGAATTTAGGTGTGATTAAAAGTGCGTATATAGCTATTGAATGTGATGCTTTAATTGTATAAAAAAAAGAAATTCAATTTATATGGGACATGGATATAGTGTATCAATTAGCATAGTACCATCCAAAATTAAAAGTAAGTTGATAATTTAGTTGCTGCCCAATTTTGATTACTATTGATTACAAAAAATTATATTAATCATGTCTATAGATTAGTGAATTATTGATACATGAATATAAGTATATTATATATGTTACAACTATCTAAATTGTAACACAAATTAATTTTAAAATCTAATGTAAAATCATTATGTATTGAAGAATAAGGTGTTTAATGGTTGAAATTTAAAATTATGCAGTTGATATATTTTGCTATCCAATATTAGGCTTAAATTGATCATCTTGTAATGTAAGACTCATCCCACTACTTAGATTGAGGAAATAGGGTAAACATATGAGTATGTGGAAGAAAATAGGAAAATGAATTAGTTAGGAAAATTCACCCATTTGGTGAATAGTAGCATTCCACATAAAAAAAACATGAGAATGTTAGAAAAAAAATTTATTTGAAGATGATATGGTAGGTTTTTGGAAGATCTAAACCATTAAATATTTTCCTCATGTGAGTATCCCCGATAAAGAAAAATTATTTAAAGATGACATGGGAGGTTTTTGGAAGATCTAAACCATTAAATATTTTCCTCAAGTGAGTATTCATCTAGGATATTAATTTTTGGTGAAATAAGTTTGTTTACATGATGAAAAGTACATTTATATAATATGAAATTTTATCACTAAATTGGGCATCTTGGTATGTTTAATGGACAGATTATGTGAGTTGTGCAATTTGGTGTTAATGCACCTAGCTTTTATCTTCTTTAACAAGTTGAACGCAACTCAAAACCTAATTCACTTATTATGCTAGAGCTTTTCTCCTCTTCTCCCCACGTCCCAAATAGCAGCATCAACCTATCTCCTTTCCATAGACATGAACAACAACTAGAAGGGAGGTTGAAGAGCAAATTCCACCCTTGATCATGTGGACAACAGATTTGTTGGCATCCTCATCATTAGATTCATGTCTAATAGGTAAGGAAGATTATTTTAATTGAAAACAAACGAGTTTTATTAATTTAATTGGATTGGGCAGCATGTTAATGGGAGATAGCAATCGTGGGATTCTATTATATGCATTACTTATGCGTAATCTTACATGGAACTTGTATTGGAATGGGAATTATAGAAATCATGGGTAGTTTAGGTAACACAGATCATATGAGGCATAATTTAAATATTTAATTGTAATAAATGCCTTTAATTAGGTTAATGATGATGAGAATTGTAATTGAAATAGATGAGAATACATTGTATGATGTAATGCATCCCCTATAGGGGGATTTAATTAAGTATAAAGGATTATTTTTTAAATTATATGTATGTCCAATTTGAACTTTTGTGAACATGGATATGAGAGTGATTGTAACCCTATAAAAAGGGGATTAAAGAGTAGAAACCTTGAATTGATGAATGGGAGTGAAAAACCTTAATTTTTGGCTTGGGTTAAGTCATGGAATAGAAAGATGTATTAAATTACATATTGAGAGTATATAAATCATTAAAAATGTGTTATGATGATAATCTAGGGTGTGAGACTTGAATTTCAAGTAGTGATTGATTGGTTATGTTGCACAAAAGGAAGAAATTCGGATTTGTGAAGAATAGAGGTAAATAGTTTTCTTATCAAATTATGTGTGATTGAGAATATTGTCATGTTTAGCATACAGGCACTGCGATTTATCGTGTTTGTTAATTATCTGAGATGTGTTTATGGAATGTGCTTTGTACTTGAATTTACCACATGAATTTGATGCTTTGAATAGATTATTACCTGATTTGTTGAGATTACTTTTGTTCATGTAATGTAATTTGTGTGAGTATGAAATGGTAGTAGAGTTCATGTGGATGTATGTATGACATACATGATGAGCCTGTGTGTCTATGGTGTTACCTGTGTGGCATATGGATGGCCTGTGTGGCTATGGTGTTGCTTGTGTGGAGTATGGATAGCCTATGTGGCTGATAGATTGCTTGTATAGCATAGAAAGTCTGTGTGGTTAAGTGGTGGCCTTAACGGCATCGGATATATTACATTTGTATGTTTAATTGCTTATGAGCATGCTTGGATTGAGTGAAAGATGATTGCACTGGCATGTATTGGTTTGTGCGACTATATGCATGATTTAAAAGGTTTTACCATTTTTTCCTACTTACTAAGTTTGCTCGGACTCACTTTTTTCTATGTTTAAGATGCCAAGCATGATGGAGGAGCCCAACTGGGGTTGGTGCCTAAAATGAAAACTAGTGGAGATGGAGTGACATTCTTTATTTAAGTATTGATTCTCTATTGAAGAGAGATTATAGTGGATTATGCGACTTGTCATTTATTGATTCATTATTGGTGAATGATGTATAAGAAGAGGTTTAAATTTTTATTATTCATTGATTATTGATTCTTAGCAATTTTTATGCCAGAAGACTACTAGTTGGTCCATGGGACTGTGAATGTAGGAGGATTTGTGGATGTATATGGTGTATATGGATAATCAAATATATGTATAGGTTTGGAAACCCTCATATTTTAGGGGAGACTCTGAAGTATTAGATGTGTCATAGTTTTGGAGCCACTGGATTACTTCTGAGATAGAGGAAAATAAGTTAGACTGATTAATTTACTTCAAAGTCTCGAGCTCACAATCTTTGGATTCAGTTGAAGCACTTCGAGTCATGAGCTCACAACCTTTAGAATTAGTTGAAGCACCTCGGAAGTAACGAGCTAATGACCTTTAAAGTCAGTAAAATTCCTTTAAAATACAAATGTGATAACTTCAAAGTCAGCAATGTTGCTTCAAAGTCAAGACAAAGTGCTTTAGAGACAATAATGAGAGCCTTCAGAGTCAACAGGATATTCTTCAGTGAATACAACATTTTGAAGTCAAAAGATAAGTACTTCAAAGCCAAGTAAAGCATCTTGGAGAAGGAAAAATATTTCAGAGTTTTGTGTTGATTCCTTCAAAGTCACAGATTAAATACTTCAAAGACAAACTGGAACTTCAGAGTTAGCCATCATTGCATCCGACGCGAGTCACTTCTGTCATGCCACTTCAGAGCCTTTGAAACATCTTCAAAGCATCCAAAGAGACAACAATGTGTGAAGTGTCCGAAGAGACTACCTATTACTTAAATCTTGGAGGATCTAATGCTAATTCATAGACTCTGAAACCTCGATGAAAAGTAAAATGGTCATATATTCCACCTACCATGACAGAGAAAGTCAGAGGATTCAATATAAAAGAAGTTAAGTAAGAACAGAGAAATTAAGGTGATCATTTTGAGAAACAAAAGAGAGCATTTACTAAGTCCTTAAGGCTTTTTCTTCCACGATTTCAACTCTATTGTAGTTCATTCAAAGAAGCATTCAAAGTCATTCATTCAACCCAATTTTGGAGATTGAATCTTACTGCTTTATTGTTATATTAACAGTGTTTATTGCTTTTAAACTTCATACAAAATTAGCTTGCTAGAGGCATTAATATTTGTACATATTTATTTCTACACATTTCTTTAAGTAAAGGACTTCCCTCTGTGTAGTGAAAGCAAGTAGGATACTTGGTTGGTATTTGTATAAGTTAGTTGGTGAGCTTGGAAACCAACAGGTGTATTTATTTGATCATGAGATTACTGATCAAAGAAGGTGTTAGTGGAACATGAGTTTAGCAGAAAAGACTTACTCAAAGAAGTGGAGTAGGAACCCAAGTGAAGAGCTAAACCATTATAAAAATATCAGTCTAAGTACATTATGTTATCAGTATCTTCTTTACCCTTTCACTTTAGGAAAGCCCTCTCTAGGAAAATTAAAAATTTAGTAAAGAAGAAAAAATATAAATTTAGTAGAATATTATAAATGTAAAGAATAAGAATAAGAAAAGAAGAAGAAAAGAAGAAGAAGACATATGTTTTTGTATAACTGTCTTTCAATTAAAGCCATAGAAACAAATCCTCAACCCTAGATGAACAAAGAAACATCATCTTGTTTGAAAATGCTAAAAGCCAGGTAGGTAAGGTATTGTATTTCTAACCTTAAAACCTTGCATTTTAAGTTTTTACTTTTATCCTTCATAACTTTGTCTTTCATAAGAGAACTATCTTGCATATGGTTATGTAAGAAGACCTCTAAGGTTAATCATCTAATGCTTGGACTATAACAAAAATCATATGAGCTAGATAACTTTGATTTAAACATGAGAAATAAAGTTTTAACTTATGCATCTTAGGGGTTGTACTTAACTTTCACATCTTAAACCCTAACTCCCATATTGATTTTAAAAAGAGGGAGTAAAAAGTTCATAAACACATTTCAAAAGTTAAAATCTTAAATCACTCACCCCCTAGACCTCTTTTATTATGACAAAAAGGGAAAAAATGTTATGACTTGTTTCCAATTTGAGGGAAATGAAATAAAGATTGGAAACTAAATTTTTTTTTTATGGAATATGAAATTAAGTTGTAAATATAGACTATCTTAGCATATGGGCAAAAATGAAAGAAATTCTCAAAGGATCATTGCATAAAATAAATAGGGGGAGCTTACTTAGTTCGTTAGTATGTATTTGTTTTATCATAAGTCATCAAGTTTTGTCATCATCAAAACTTGTAATTTCATTAAACTTAAGCAACTAAAGTTGTGCTAAGATTTTGAGTGACAAAGGAGACTTAAAAAGGAGATAAGTAGGGCTACAGAGGTCTATTAGGGCCACGAAACAATGTTCTTAATGTTCAGACTGGCAAAGGAGATCTATAGAGGAAAGTCCACAATTATAGAGGTCTTTAGCACTCATTGTCTACTGGGTGTTTTGCGTCACAACATCCATAAAGGTTGATTGAGGCTCTACAAATTTCTATAGAGATCTCTGTAATGACTACAATCCATAAAGTTGTGAACAAAAGAAATTAGTAGAGTTCTTTAGGGTTGTGATCATTCATAGAGTTTTTCAACAAAGAAGAGGTTACGTCTATAAAGGTTTATAGTTATAACGGTAAAAAATCAATGCCATGTTTCAACGGCTAGATTTCAATAGTTCCATTGAAGAATAAATGGATTCTTGAGGGTTCTAAGTGTTACAAATGAATCAATCACTAGAAACCTAATCAAGTTCCAAGTGCATTCACTCCAAGACACTTCAACATTCAACAAATTTAAAGCTGCATCAAATCTATCGCAAGAGGAGTTCAAGACACTATAAATTTATTATTTATTCTTTATATTTGAGCTTGATTTGTGTATATATCTACTTAGTAAAAAGCATTACATTATACATAATCCTGTTTTGAGATATTTGGGTTTTTTGCTACAAGGAAGATGATCCTTGTAGCAGAGTGATATAAAGAGTTCCTAATAAGTTTAGTGAAACCAAGAGGTGTAGAGTTCCTAGTAAGCTCGTGGGAAATCTAGGTGATGTATGAGTTCTTGGTGATCTTGCGAAACCAAGGGAGGTGTGATTCCATATATGATTAGTGGAACTAAACATTAAGAATACCTTGGAGAATGGAGTAGGTGCCAAAGGGGCCCAAACCACTACAATCCTTATGTGTTCATGGCTACGAGTGCTTATGTCATTCAAATGGTATTTATTTTCTGCACTTGCACATTCATTTAATCTCCTAATTTTATTTGGTTTTGTGCTTTGCCATACCCTTTGTTTTGGGACAGAAATTAGCATTGAAATCAAACTTAAGAAGTTTGATATGAAAGATTTTGGTAATGCTAAAAAGATCTTAGGTAACTGGATCCAAAAAGATTATCCAAATGGTAAGCTATGGTTGACTCAAAATGGATCCACGGAGAAGGTATTGACAAGATTCAATATGAAAGAGGCCAAGGCTATAAGTATACCTCTAGCTTAGCATTTTCAATTGTAATTATAGTAAAGTACAAAGTCAAATGAAGAGTGTCTAGAGATGTCTAAGATAACATATGTTAGTGCAGTAGGATGTTTGCACTAAAATTAACTTGTCACCGGTTGTTGGTGTTGTTAGTAGGTATATGACAAATTTAGAAAAAGAGTATTGGAATGCTACAAAGTGGATTCTACATTATTTGAAAGATACATCAAATTCTAGCTTGATATTTCATAAGCATACAGGTATTGATGTTCTTGTTGGATATGTTAACTTTGATTATGCAGGTGATCTTGACAGGAGGAGATCAACTACATGGTGCATTTTTACTCTGGGTGGAGGACCCATCACTTGGAGAGGTATATTGCAAGATATATATTGCTTTGTTAATGACAGAGACAATATATTGTTGCAGTGGAAGTTGCTAAGGAGCCAATTAAGTTGAAAAGTTTGATAAAGGAACTTGGAATTATTATAGAAGTGTTTCTTTATAATGTGATAGTTAGAGCATAGTTTGTCTTACTAAGAATCCAATTTTTCATGCAAGAACTAAGTATATTAATGTTAAGTATCATAAACTCAGAAAGTTTGTTGCTAATGGTATCATTCAACTTGTGAAGGTTTTCCACGCAAGATAGTATTACTGACATGATGACTAAGCCATTATCCATAGCCAAGTTTTAGCACTGACTTAATTTGCCTAATGTTCAATAGAGCTAAGTTATGAAGGCCCCAAGAAGATGGGGTTTTATTTTGTACAAAGGTTTGCAGTTGATGTTGGAGAAGATCATTTAGAACACTTGTATAGACCAAATCAAGGGTGGAAAATATTGTGTTTGACATGGTTTAGGACTCCTTTTACACGTGAAAGTTGGTTTTGTGAGTATGAGTTGCAAAAAAAATCCTAGAGAAAAATAAGGTCTTAAGTAACTTATTTTGGTTTATTTTTTTTTTTGGGGGGGGGGGAGGGTATTTCTACTTTTGTGAGAGAAAAGGGTATTTTAAAGTCAATTGTAAAGTGCCCTTCTCATGCTGTAATCTTTTTTTCAGCATGGTGGAATCCTTCCATCACTCTCTCCATGGGGTAGGAGCATCTCCGAACTATGTAAATTATGTTATTTGCTGTGGTTTTCTTTTGTTTGATCTATTTTCCTCCATAATTATTCATTTTGATCTTTCGGCATATATACTTTTGGTTAATCCTGTATTTTAAGAACTATTCTGCTAAATGGTTTATTTGCATATTCGCATATTCATAATATCGCACATCTACGATCAAACACACAGTAGACAACACCTGATCAAACAAGTGATCACAATCAGGAGCCACGTTTCTGTACTTTTCTTCAATCTAAAGGGCCAAAAATCTGATGCCGTCAGATACTCTTGCTAAAATGAAATTTTGCATGCAACCGTGGATGGTAATAGCATTTGCGCATAGTCAACAATCCTAAGTAGAACAAAAGTATCCTTATGTGTTCATCTCCACCATGTAAAATGTTTAAATCTTTTCTTTTCTATCACAAAAAATAATTTAAACTAGATTTTCAAGTGGGCTATGCTAAGCTAAAATTATAGAGGTTAAATATTTAGTATAAACCTCATTACATGATCTGTTCAGTACAAAAAAGAAAAAAATCACTGAAAGTAACAATAATTTTAAAACAAATGGAAAATTTGTTACTTCTATTTTTTTAACAATTTTATTTTGGTTGCTTTTAAGTTAACAAAATGATATTTTTTATTTTTTAGTTGAAAATACCACTCTAAATAACAAAATGTAACTATGACAATTTATTTGATTGCATATATATATACATACATATATATATATATATTCTTCTTTTGTTTCAACTTTATTTTGTATAAGTACACAAATAACAATAGACTAATCATGACATATTTTATCATTGAAAAAATAATATACATTACACTTTATTTGTATCAATTTTTATTTTGTTGCACATTCTCTTTGGTCCTATAATATATATTTTATTCTATTTAATTAAATATTATTATTAATTAGTTAAAAAATTTAAAATATTATTTTTTATAGTTAGTTGTTTACAATTATTTTTATAGAGAAATAAAATATTGTTATATAGAATTTATTTTTCAATACATTTTTTTTATTGTGCAAAATTTATTTTTCATAACAAAATTATTTTTGATCAAAATTTCAATTTAAATAGTATTATAGTCAACAAATGATTATCAAATTCTATTATAAGTAAAGGAATTCTTTTATTTTTTACATAATAAATTTTTCATTATAAATAAAATTAATTATATCAATTGGTAAAATTTTAAAATTTCTAATAAAATTATAAGTTATAAATGTCTAAAAGAAAGCTATAAATTTTAACTAAAATAATATATAAGCATTTTATTAAAAATATAATTAAAATTTTTGAATAAATTAAAATAAATGATTTTAGCAATTGTTAATTTAAGTCAAAACTAGACTTCATAGTAAATATCAAGTCTAAGGTATTTACCTTTAAATAAATGCATTGTTTCACTAACATATTTAATTTAAAATATAAAAAAGCTTGGAATCCACATACATACAAAGATATTTGTTTTATGTAAATACGAAACAAAATTCTTGAGAACTAGATCTCACCCTTATACGATCTCAAATGAGGAACAAGGCTCACATTACTAATTAGATGTATTTTATTATATATTATATTTAAATATAATTTAGTTATTAAAATTTAAAAATAAAATCAATATTAAAGTGGAATATACCAAAAAATTATATAATTATATCTTTATTGGGAAAATCCATACCTGGATCACTTTTTTTAGTATAAATATATTTTTTATATGATTTTAAATATATATTTAATGGTTTAGATAATACACAAATATGATATAATATAATTATTGTTCTAAGGTGATTTGAACCATAAAAAAGTTATCTATCACTATTCTCTTTAATGTGGTCCACTTGAATATTTTAATAAAAATTAATAATATTTAAAATATTATAATGGATTGGATGTATCTAAATAATAATGTGAACTACTAATTTAAACTACAGGTAAGAATGAGATTTAGTTCTTTTAGTCTTTCCAATTCTCTTTTTAGGTTTCCAATGATGGTAAATCAATAGGCGCCTTAAAAAGTTTTGAAATTTCAAAATTTTTCTATCTTTTTGTTATCCGACCACTTTACCTCCCCCATTTATTTAATTAATCGACCAAGTTAAGGTGATTTTTGCATTTCTTACCTTGAGGGAAAGAAGATGGAGAAGGAGATGTTGAGAGAGAATTTTTCCTTGTTATTTTACTTTCGTTTGTCGTTACAGAGAAGGTACCTTCAAATTATCTTGTCCAGGGATATTAGGATCCGCTTTTTTTTTTTAAGACAAACATCTTTAATAGATTTTCCGGATTTGATATTTTAATAAATTATATATATGTATGTATTTATGAGTTGAGAGGCTTCGACATATGAGTGTCCCTTACTTGTCACATTTGTATAAATATAAATATAAATTAGATTTAAAATAACTATATTGATATATCAATTGTTGTACCTATAATCATTATAAAATGACTCTTAAAATTTATGCTAATATATTTTATTTCATTATAAAATGACTCTTAAAATTTATGCTAATATATTTTATTACAATAAATAATTTGGTAACAAAATTTATTATTATCTTTAAATATTTAAGTTATGAAATTTTTTGATATTTAAGTTATGAAATTTATTGTTATCTAAATTTTTTTAATAAACAAATTTTGTCACATTAAAAATACTTATTGTGATGATATAAGTCATTTCTCTTAAGTTTTATATAATAATAAAGTTCATTACTTTAAATTAGCTGAAATGGTGCAAAAATTGATGCTTTTATTAATTTATTTAACAATTGCCTTTGTTACTTTGATATTTATTTAACAAAAAATTTATGTAAATAATTTATTTTTTATTGTGAATAATAAAATTTTTTGTGAGGATATTTGAATTTTGACATTTGACACAAAAGCGTAAATGCAATTGGCTTGTTGCAATAATGGGAGTAACAAAAAATATTGTTACAAATAATATATTTGCAATAAAAAATATTTTATAAACAACAATAAAAAATTTTTAGAGACTTTTCTTGTAGTGGCTTTGAGCTATGAAAATTCTTTTTTTCATTTATCAAGCTCAAAGCATATGTTTCAATTTAAATAATAAATATATCATATCACTTGTAATCTTAAAATTACTTTTAAATTGTAAAAGCATCTTTTTCCCTCATTTTCTTTGGTGTGCCCTACATGAATGCAAAGGTGATTTTTTTCTAAAACCAATAAATTAGATTTAAATTATTTTTGTGAAGTGGAGATGAATAAAAAAGGTGTGGGTCTCACTTAGCCTTAGGATTACAGACTCTACAACTGGGACTACAGACCTCCCCATCTCCAGCATTTCACTATCTGTGGGCAGGAAAAGGGCATATATGATTGGATGATTTACCCCAGACAACACACTTCAAGGTTCATAGAGAGATTGAAAGCATAGGATTCTCTGAATGGCTGATATTCAGTCTCATCCATGTGGTAAAGGCCAATACAAACATGCCAAAACATACACGGGCACAACAGCTAGCAAAGAAAGAGAGAAATGACTAGAACCACATCTTACATGCATGAAAACTAGAATGGTTTCGACCATTTGAAACAATCCAACACAATTCAAACAAAACCCAGCAAATGCACATCGAGATTAGTCACCCTTCCAATGCAACATCTGCAACAGCAAAAGGGGGAAGAGGAGTTAGGATGGTGGGCAAGACGGTGGGTATGCTTTATGCTAGCTATAATCATCCAACGTAATTAGGTTTGTATAATTTTTCAAATCTAGATCTTCCACTTGGGACCCAATACTGGCAGCCATTGGTATAAAAAACAAAAAGGTCACGCCCAAAGTGTAGAGAAGCAAACCGATCATGATATCTTATCAATACATGGAACTAATCCCTCAATGTGGATGCTAGTACTTTTGTGCTTCCACCCATCTCAACACGACTGGATTAGAACAAAATATTCAACTGGAAACTGAAATCAGTGGATTAGAATGAAGTTTTAATTATATTATATATATGAATAAATAATAAATAAATATACTAGTTTAGTTGATTGCATTCTTCACAAGTTGATGTTTAGATCACTAGTTCACCAAAAATGAAAATGTTGCATGAAGATACTCTATATAATCAGTTGCATTAAATCATTTTTCATATATATATATATTATAATTTATTATTTTTACTACAATATTTTAGCCGTTAATTTTGTTGTATCGGTTTGAACCAGGACAACTGGCTGAAATTCCTTTTATTTTTAATAACGCCACTTCTCATGTTCATTTGTGTACATGACTATTCGTTTATTTTGAAATTTATCACCTATATTGAGTGCGTACAGTTATGATAATTTTCCATATCTTTTCGCGTTTATACTTTTCATAATTTCACATATTCTTATAGAAGAAAAAACATTTTCGAATGATAAAACTATCCTCTATTTATGCATGAAAAACTAATATTTATTCCTTTTATATTTATTTGATTTCATTTCATGCTTGGTTGAACACGTTTAAATCGATTTGGGCGGACAACAAATTCTAACTCCAGTTATTTTTAATAACATTACTTCCCATACCCATTTACGAATCGACTGTTCATTTATTTTTATAAAAAATATAATGGGTGCATTCGTAGTGTCATATAATACAATAATTATCAAGTCAGTTAAATAAGATGCATTACGAATGATATTTTTATCATACTTAGTACCTATCATATATTTTTACCATACATCAAAAAATTATAAAGCACGATTATTCTATTATTAGATCAATACTTGAAAATTATATTTTTAAATTTCCTAAAAGATAATTTTGTGCTAATCACTTTAAATTTATTTATCAAGCCTTATTGTTCAATAGCTCTAGTTTTGTATATAAGTGCAATATCATCATTTCCAAAAAGGAAAAATAGAATTGAGAGACTATTTTGAGATTATCCATAAACACAAGCGTATTTTCTACAAACTGAAACATTGGGACATTTGAGGTAATTAAAAACTTTATCCGAGTAGATGGAAGATTCAAAATTTGTATAAACATGCACAAACGCATAGTTTGCGATGGAGAGAAAGAGGAAACAACAACAACAACGACCATACCTTGAAGGAGAGAAATCGACCCATTTTCTTGTTGTTTGTTGCCCCAGTACTGTGACTGCTTGAAACGGGAGTCCCGGCGGGCGGGCCCAACCAGAACTGGATTGATGGATCTGTCGGCAACAAGACTATCACGTCCAATCTTCGGATGGATTTTCTTACTCAACATCCTAGTTATCATCTGCCCATAATAAACACCAAGGAAAAGGAAAACATATTACAGCTAATCACCATTTTATCCCAATGCGGTTAAAAAGTTAATGTCATGATTCGCGGAGCTCTGTCTTTGTTTCGTTTCGTTTCCTTCCCCTTAATCAGTTGATCTGAAAGGCTGTTCCCGCGGCAAAAATGCACCTTTTAAAAGCAGACGCAGAGGTGGAAAATCAAATGTTGTCGAACTCGATGGAGATTTTTTAGTAGTCTCACTTTTATCTTATGGCCGAATGCTCTTCATGAGAGAGAAACAATTATTTTGAGATGTTCATTTGGCTAATTTTTGGGAATTTGGATTAACATCAGCAGATGCAACGAATCAACGGGTTGGATGCGACAAACACATGATTTTGGAGGCCTTATACTCTACCGGGCAGTTGAGGTCAACTACATGGGAAGATGAGCTGCCAAGGCGGTCGTTTTCAATTCTGGGATGACACGCTCGTCGGCCTCCTAAAGCCCAAACCAGAAGCATAAACCAAGGGAAGCACGTAAAAAAGCACGCAACTGTACACGCACAAGGAGAACATGCAAGTGCTACTAGCAGAAAGACCCTTATTAAGAGATCTCATCTGTTCATCATGCGTGCAAGAATATCTAACGATTATTAGACATGAAAAGCAGGGCCTTTGTGATGAATCGAGCAGATGTTTAACACGTATGGAACAGGCGCATGAGTCTGAGAATATGACTAAGCTTTTCTTTGCAAGTTGCTTTCTCATTTCCACAGCAGATCGCGAAGGCTACTCTCTAGTCAGCGTGCATGTCCTGTGTCACACGTGTGCAATATCAAAGACCTTTCATCAGGCCGCAGCAAAGGAAAAGAGAAAGAGAAGCCTACTCGACGAAGCTTCATGCTTGGACGAAAATCCTCAAGCCTCTTCGCAAAAGAAGGCCGGAACTTTGAACGGAACGCCATTTTCTTCTCGAAGCTGTCCGCCACGCCGCCAGAGCTACTCTTCGTTGTCGTTGCATCACTGTCTGCCAAGAAGAGATCGGCCAGCGTAGTCCTCCTTCCCTTCTTCCTTCTCTTCTCAGCATCAGAAAATGAGTAGAGAGTATCATCACCAACAAAGTCATTCAAAGGACAATATTTCGTCATTTCGTTATCGTAGATGCCAGAAAGGCTGTCCTTTAACTCTTCCAGCCCTCGTTCAAAAGCTTCAAGCGCATTGAAAGAATCCTCTCCATCTTCTTCTTCTTCAGCGGAATATTCTCCGCCGTGGATGGAATATTCATCTTCGATAGAGGAGAATGGGTCTAACTGATCGACGCCGAACGTACCAATGGTGAGGATGCCGTCATGCCAGCAGTCTAGCATGTCAGTTAGCGTCGCCTGTCCGAGTAGTGCTTCTTCGTCTCGGTCGTGCTCGGTTGATTTCATCTCTGAAGAAAAAAGAAAGCACGTATGCAATTCTTTTCAAAAAAAAAATGTACGGATGGAGAAAGTTGGAAGTTTTGAGTAAGAAGGATACCTTGTTCAGGATAAAGCATTTGGTAGTCTGCGTTGCGGTAGAGCTTGCTCTGCAACCAGTTGAATATCTGTTGAACCAAGAAAGAAGAAGAAAAGTGGAATTGCGAGGAGGTGAAAATGAGAGTAATAATCAGAATGGGAAGCAAAGCTAACTTTTTAGGTATGGGGGAGGAATTGCTGACCTTCATTATTCTCGAGATCGAGATTCCGGATCAGATCGAGAGAATTATGCCAACATTCCCATTCCCAGGCAAGCCTTTAATCGTTTGGTGATGACAGCGCCCGAGAAATGTGGTACCCACTACGCGAGTAAGTTTCAGCAGTTTGAAACCACGACCCTGCATTGCTTGCTGTTCGGCCTATAGCCTTGTTTCTATCCTTCGCACGTGTTTATTAACAAATTTCTCGCACGTGGGACTTATGCCACGTATGCCATGGCACTGTGAGCCGACCTCGGCCTACTTAAATATGGGTAAGAGGTCCAGACAACCCCTCAACTTGGCCCAAGATAGTCACAAGAGAGGGTCAAAGGCCAATTTCCAATCCTTGATTTAACAACAGGAGTTCAGCACAGAAACAGGGCCAAATTAGGTTGGATTGACCCCTGTTGAATTAAGTCAACTTTTGCGAATTTCACTCCAACCCTAATCCTAATCCTGATTTAAAATCTTATCCTTAATTCAACAATAAAAAATTGAGTTGAAGATTGGAGATGAAAACTTGAGTTAGTAATTCCCATTATGATAAAAAAACTACAACATAAATAATATTAAAATTTTATTTTTAATACTAAAATACAAGAAAAATGAATAGCTGCATGTAGGGAATAGGAGAGCATGTGAAGATTAAGGTTAATTTAGTTAATTTAGGAAAGTTGAAATGGGGTTGGGTTGGTTCGGATTGCAATCCAACCTAAATTACAAATTGGGTTGGGTTGAACCTCATTCCATCAACCCAACTCAATTTATTTTTGAGTTGGGTTTGTAAAAATCAAGTTAGCCCAAGCCCAATTTACATCCCTAGTAAAACAGCCATTTGGAATGAAATGCAACCAGCGGCATACATGTGAAACACATTTACTTTAGCTTGGCTCAGGATTAGGAGTACTTGTTTCATAGAATAGCACATGCCTGTGGGATCTTAACCATTCATCATGTCGAGGCTGTAATGAGAAAAAGAAAAAAAATTGACAGAACGAGAAAAAGGCGCACATTATAACCGCATGCGGGCGGTCCAGCAGATGAGCCGTTTTGGTCAGGTGTTCTGATGGGTAAAGCACCCCCTGACGCGCGGCTCATGCGCCTGTCTAGCATGTGTTTCCTGCAGTATCGATGGCTCTATGTTGGCTTCACACAGCCACTCATTCCCTTTAAAGTGGAGATGAAAGTCTCCACTTCCACTGGATGAGTGTGGGCAGAAACTAGCACATGGCAACCTCCCACTACCGATGGCCAACAGATTTTGATACATGCGTATATTGGAGGACAAATGTTGGTGACTGGTACCTTTTTCTTTGTTTTTTAGCTGTCATGCAATGAATGGAGAGGGCATCCTCATGCTTCGAGAAAAACCTCTTATACTCTCGTTGATTAGTAGATGGCAAGATATTGCACATATGGTGCATATACAGCTTGAATTAAACCATTCAAACAGTGGATTTCAACTGAGATGTAAATTTTAATTTTTAGGCAATTGGCATACAGACTCCACACATACAAGATGTTGAATTGAAGCGCAATCATACGAATCGAACAAATTAATGAGCAATAATAAACATTTCATGTGAATCTTCTGTCACGATCGAGCTTTGGATGTAGCAACCGTAATGTAAAGAATTTAATCGTATGTTGCCTGTACAGCTTGTTGGCACGTGGGGAGTGGGAAGTAACCATTGCGTGACGAAGTATCACATAAACACCTTTGGAGGATGATAATAGAGCTTCTCATGATCCTGTTAAAAGTTCCTGCAGGGGTACTCATGTGAAGACTCGAGATGGAACTTGACAGTTGAATAACGAGTGCTCCAAGTTGTTAATTGTGAAACCACAATCATCTTAGGAGCCAAAGCATATGGCCATTGCCCCGCAGGAGAGAATAGGAAATATTCAAGTCCCAATTTGGAAACAGGGACTATTCAAAGGGGGGCCCAATCTGTTTGATGAGTAAATTGAGATTGTCTATATATATATATATATATATATATCTACAATTGCAGATGATCAGGTATGTGCGGTAGGCTTTAACCTCTCCACACATTCTGATTAAATGTTGCAATAATTGCCAAACGATCAACAAAAAGCCGATGTTTAACTGTACAAATGTTTACCACCAAACTGGGAACACTAGAGCCATATGTTAGAGCTTCAGATATGAATTCCTAATGAAAGAAGTTAACACAAATAGGTGACAAGATGATCTATTAGTACAGCTAGAGGCCATTTATCGAGTGACAATGTGGGAAGCAGTTTCTTACTCACGGCTTTGCTAATGACGAGCATGTCTAAACTAAACATAATCCAATGGCACGTGAGACACATAAGCTGAGACCTCCTAGATGAATGCCCGCTTTCACAACATCGCAGGGCTGAAGACAATGAATTGTACCTACACAACACGAATACCGTCTTAGCATCAACGTTCTTATCCTATCAAACACCTGTAGATTTAGTCATATGTGGGTGACATTTTCTACCTCCACATGCAGAAAATGTGCCAATGTTGCTAGTCGGTGGGTCGAGAACAGCAGATAGGGTAGTCCCCACCATGAAATTGAGCACATACAGGGTCTGGATGGTCTACAACATGCGTCTCCCACATGGTTGTTGAATAGGAACCGTTAGCGAGTCTTTTCTATACAGTCCACATAGCTAACAGCCTGGTGTGCCACAAGTGTTGGTCCGCATGGCTGCTGCTAGTCAATGCAGGGACTTAAATGAAAAATGCAAAACATTCAGCAGGGCATTGTCTCTTCTCTTGGCCGACATTTAGGGTCACATTGTCATAGGAAGCCAAATCAGTTGAATTCCAGGAGAATACCCGCGACGTATTCTCTACAGTTATTGGCTAGGTTTTCCATCATTTTCCCTTGAGTTCTTGAAATGTGAAAGTAGTGGGAGACATTGTTAGCCAACCAGTTTAATGAAAAAAAGCTAGTAAAGCAAATAGTTCAAATCCTAGGTTTTAAGTTTCTGCCTAACAAGGTATGTTGAATAAATTTATTTATCTCTGTAATTTTGCTTTCAAGATCTATTCTCACATCAAGACTTCAGTTTAAATCAAAATTTTCAATTAGTTAAGTGGAAAGAAAGTAAGCGTTTCACTACTAGAGGCATATATGAAACAGAGAAAAAAAAACAAATACAGAGGCCAACATAAAAAAGAAGAAGAAATGACAGTTTTTAACACTCAAGTCTTTAAGTAAAGAGGAAAACAAATAAGATAGAAGAAGGAGAATAGAGGAAGAAAAAGAAGTTCGTCTCATGATTTAAGGCCATGTTGTGAACTCAAGCACTTTAAAGACAATGTCAATTCCAGTAGGAATCTGAGATATGAAAAGCAGAACATTCAGGGTATTCAAAGCTATGTGGAGACTCCTTGCTGTCTCATTCCCTTTTTGCATTGCAGGCACCAGAGCAGCAGCTGCTGCCCATAACACTGTGATTGCTGCATCACGCAATAAACATAATAAAAATAACACACCAAGGCGCAGTCATGCAAAAAAAGAACAAAAATCTGCACATTTCATCATATTCATTGTAAGGTCTTCCAGATGTGTCATCAGTCAGGTATGATAGTGTGAAGGAATCTATTGTCTCAGAAATGTTTTGTGGCATAAAAAGGGAGCAAAAGCCAGCTGGTTTAATGTAGGTTGCATTCTCTGCACTACACCAAACATCAAGTGTGGTAAATTTTGTTGGTAAACTTACAAAGTACGTTCTGGCCATCTCAAAGGCTACCTTACTTTTCTATCATGTATAGGGAGGCTGCTATCAAGCAATCGGTTGGAGAAGATTACCTGCTCCAGAAAATAGATGAGGTCCAGGGAAGAGTTTTCCTGTGCGGAACCATGTGTTAACCCCTCCACCAATCGATTCAAACACTCCAAAGCCCAACAGTATTGAACCAGCATTGTAGTGGCGTTCTCTATATGATCCCTTGATCAAGGTCTTCCTTTCCTGCACACCAAGCACCAATTAGATATCCTGTTTTCTTGGGACATCTATCAAAACCTAACCGTTCAAATGCTTCAGATTCTACCAATGCATAATTGGAGTTTAGTTCATCAATAAATTCATCTAACATCCCAACTTCATCCCAACTGGACAATTAGACAGCTTTGAAGTGTTCACTGCACAGTCCACACACAGCCAGTTCAACTCCTAATTGTTCATGCCATTCATCAAACAGTCAAAATTTTCAAACACAGGCAGTACTAAAAGAAGACCATTATATTTGGCATTTTGCCACAGACATTTTATTTTTTCTCACGGTCACGCGTCTGACAGGGTAATAGCAGTCTTTTAGGACAAGCAAACTAATCAAGGTGAATGGGATCTTCACAAGCGCATAAATAGGTTGATTTCCTAGCTTCGTATACACAGTTGTATGGGACAAATGCAAGTTCGTAAGATGGAATTTACCTGGAACTGCCCAATTAGGATGGGCCAGTCAACTGGTATGCCAGCCCAAGCAAAAGAGATTTATTAACTCAAATGTGAAGGCGATAGTCCATGTAAACTCACATACCCCCAGAGAAGGCACATTCATCACCATCATCATCAAAAGCTATTTCCTTGGGGCAGAGAAGACTCGTTGATTCAACTAAATTAAAGCTTCTAGCATTACTAAGAAAGAAGATCGTAAGCTAATGAAACAACATTATTTGTAACAAAACTATCATGTGAATATGTTCTGGACCTCTGTAAGTAGCTGAATTTTGGCTTCAATGGGCGAAACAGGAGCTGGCACTTCTGTTGCAGCTGCTCCTTCCGGTACAACAGCCGGTGATGGCTTCACTCGCTTCTTGAGATCGTTTATTTCATCTTGGATTGTCCGAACACGGCGCCACTGCCACCCAAGATAGCCAGCCCGCAAAGTATAGAAGAATAGGCACGCCATAACCACCGGATGTATAAGTGAAAATGTCCTTCCCTCCAATACCCCAAACTGCCCATCAATTGCTAGAGCTTCCTGTTCGATACAAACCAATAAACCTGAAAAATGATCATTTCGCAAGCATTGCAATTGACAGACAGTTATCATAGTTGAAATTCAAAGTGAATCAATTGTAGTTGCCTGCGGATCTAGAAAGAAAGGTAATGTAAGCGCTATGACTGGAAGAGTAGAGGGTTTGAACTGCCCCATATGGTCTCGGAAGCGTTGGAGAACATTTTGGGTGGTGTCTGCGTGCGAGAGATGTGTTTTGATGGGGGTGGATGATTTTTGGGTAATTGGCTTCTTTGATGGGGATTTGGCCTTTAAATAGAAAACATTTTGGAGAGGCTTTAGGAGGGAAGAGGGACTGTAAAGGCAGAGTGTGGCTAACATGCTTCTGCTTGGGGCTCTCTCGGAGAGCAGAATGGCAGACGAGGATAACACGGAAAAGATAAGTCCAAGATTTCAATCGGTTTCTGGTGAATGGTTGCTTAGAAATGGGCCCACGAAAAGCGCGAAAGAACCGACGAGCAGCAGCTCTGAATCTTCGACGTACAGACGACAGGCACTGAAAGGTTGAAAGACATGCCGTGTGGCCTTTTACGATTGGAGATGTCAGATCCAGGTCTCGGCCGAAGCGCCGTGGGGGAGAGAATGCAGGTGAACTGGAGAAGAGTCGAGCGGCAGGACTTGGAAATCTTTCCTAATCCAGGCCGTGTTACGGGGTGACCAGATGGATCGGGACCCTTCCTTGCGTGGATTTCTCCGAAGTATTATTTCATTAGATGCGATTAACATCTATTGATTTCAGGTTAAAATAGCTAAGAGGTAGCGATTAAAAATAGAATTTTTTGCTTTTTTCTACTCAACTATACTTTCGTATATTCTCGTTCGTAGCTTTTTAAATTACAAAATAATCCCTAATTATAAAAAAACTTTACAAAAGATCTTTCCCATATTTTTACTAAAGAAAAATTACCATTCTACCATTTATTTGTAATACACTTCCCTAGGAAAAATACTCAAAAAAAGATTCACCAAGCTTATCCAACCTACTACCCATCAAAATTAGGTTAAGTATGATTTAAGGCACCTTTAATAACCCTGTATTAAGATGGGTCATAAAGCTTGGTAAACATTTGACCTTTTAAGGATACTAGTCAAATTTTAAATTTTTGAAGTCTATCTTCATCATTTGACCTTTTGTCCATCTAAATTGGATAGGGCACTATCTAAGGATACTTTTACAAGACCTTGATCATGTCCAAATGGGATACAAGATTTAGTCAAAGTTGACTATTCAAAGGGTATTTTGTATATTTTAATAAAAAAGTACATCTCAATTCTTGAGAATTGAACAAGTCCTAAAGAATTCTTTGATAAATAACATGATTTGGACTAGCCATTGGATAAGCTAATCGTAAGCTCTTAATAATAACACAGATCATCATATATGTCTCACCTAGGGTTAAGAATCCAAAAGTATAAGCCAATCCTTGATTGGGACACCATGATATGTTTTGATAATCATTGTAAGATCTTAAGCACTAATAGATTAAAGAGGAGAGAATTTAAGGTGATGTTTAAGAATGCCTTGTTGATTAGCTAAGTATCTTGGGAGGCCTGTTTAGAAATCTAAGTTACTTTTCATCGATGATTACTATTGATGGTGGGAGATTTGAA
>JAYJMB010020799.1:30299-41681 GCA_036873735.1 Pouteria campechiana | reverse complement strand
GAGAAATGGTTCAGTGATTCAGCCCATTGAATTGATGGGAGTTGCAATCCACTATAATCAAGGATTGAGAATTAAACAGGATGGATCCCAGCTTAATGTCTTTTTGTCACAGGCTGTGGAATCCATGGCATTCTCCCCCCACTTGAATCCATGATGGCCTCAACACCGCCATGCCAAATGTCCATAGAATCAAATCTACTTTAATATCATTTATGTCACAGGTATAAGCATTAGTTTAAAAGATCAACTTTTTTAGTTGAAGTTGTCATTTCTACTTATAAGCACAAGATGCACCATCTGCTTATCCATCGTGGGATCCATGACACTTATCCACATCCATTCCAAGAATCAACAGCGCAACAAATTTCTGTGGCCTGCGGCTAAGAATACCCCAGTTTGTGATTTTACTGCACTACAGTCAACATTCAATATGCAAACTAATTGGTTCCACCTGCCCCTACCCAATATACAAAACAACCCATCACTTTCATCCATTGCAGAAATGATAAAATTTCACCATTTAAATTTTATACATCTCAATTTAACAGTTTAAATTTTATACATCTTCATGAGATCTGTATAAAGTTCGTGCAAACGCTTGGCTTTTTTGGGTGGGGGGGTCACTCCTCACCCTTTTTGCTGGTGAACCACAAACAAACAGCCACACCCATTCAACTGAAAGAAGCAAAGGTGCATGGCTAACATGTTCAATCTGGAAGGTCAACAAGAACATTCACAAGTCAAAGCATGGTGCACATTCTAGGGACAGGGTCATAAAATTATTACAGTTAGCATGTTTCATATGGCAGGTGAAGTGATAATCCTGAAAATAACATTACAGGAAAATTTTCTGCAATTACCTTGCTAAAGCTAAAACACTTCAACTTCTAGTCCTAAACAAGAAACAACTTGACTGCTAATTTCAACAGCACCAAATGGCTGGTACGCAATGAACATATGAGCATAAGAAAATAATTTGAATCTATATTGAAAACTAAGAGCATGAATCTTCTGGCAATTTCATTCACATCTGATGGACGTGCATTAATTTAAATTGCTGATGTACAAGCACAGGTTCCTTAATTCTTTCGCAATGAAGTTTTAAACAAATATCATAAACTGCATCACACATGAATGGAATAAAGATCAATGTTAGAGTCATTAATATAAAATGAGCAACAACTTACGGTCTAAGGTCACATGTGAGGAATTTGCGTCTCTTACTCATTAAAACCATCTGAATCTTTTGCAAGTTTGAGGCAACTACTTGACTAGACCTCTGGTACTTTAGATCCTGCAATACACCTACCCCAGTTCAAACAAAAAAAAAAAAAAAAACAGGAAATACAGGGGGAAAAAAAAGAAAAAAGAAAAAGGGAAGAAAGAAAGAAGAAAAGCAAATTCGCTAAAAGATTCAGCAACAAATGGGGGTGACCTCTGAAGTTTTAGTCAACCAAGATGAAGAACATGAAGGTTTTTCTGAATGACCAACCGATGGCTTCAATTCTGAAATTTTAGTCAAGCAAGATGCAGAAAATGAAGGTTTTTGTGTATGACCAAGCAATGGCTTCAATGCATCTAGGTTGCCCTCTTCAAGTATAAGAAGATTCATCAGCGCCATCAAAATAAAAAGGCATCCCTTCCACAAGAACTCAAGTCTCGTATCAAAACTGAATGATAGCATGCCTGCAAAATGCATCAGAACGAACTTGCTCTCCTTATGCTTTGCAGGGGATGAATCCATAACAACCTTCAATGTCTTTTGAATTGGCCTGTTCACATTACATCTTACAAAACGTTTAATAATGCCAATCAGAAAACCATATTCTCCACAGAGAAAGGAATCTTTGATCACTTTCAAGGAGCCCAACTTCAAGCTTATCCGCATGAACCATATAATTTGGAGCAATGAACAACTCATTAACTTCACTATAGAGGCCAAAAGATATACTTCATGCTGGCTTATTTCTCCACTTTTAACTGCTTTCACCTCTATTTCCTCAAATAGAGACCTTTGAATTATGCAATTTAGAATCGCGCATGCTTCATCCCTGCAGCTCTCATCTAAAATAAATTGAGACTCTTTGACGTATGTCATTGAAGCACTCATGAGGCCAGATCTGGATTCAGAGAGAGCATCCTTGAAATGTGGATGAAATGCATTAACCAATTTACCAATTTGAAGATTTATTTCAGCATAAGTTTCTGGTCTCACATGGGATTCAAAAGTTGAAGAAGGCTCCATTTGCCAAACAGATTGGCTGTTGGCTCCAATGGAATGGTCATCCTCTTGCAAAAGCAAAATCTGCCTGTTGTACAGGTTGACTGATTCTTCAAATGCTGACATGTAATTACTAAGGAGTATTGGAGTCAATTGACCATAGTTAGAAGGCATGGAAATGCCAATGCAGCTTGAGACCAATGAAACCAGATGTGCTTGGAATATTTTTGGTGCAGTCACTACAGCTAGGTTCCCTAGAATTGTCACAGCTGCAGCCAAACTTAGTTGTGGGATCTCAGCAGCCCTACCATGAGACCAAAACAGTGTATGAGGAAATTTCTCGAGAAGCCACTCATCACAAACTGACATAAGAAAATGAGCAGAGATCACCTCCAGCACAGCATCCTCACCACTGCCATAACTGATAAAAACCTTCTTTGCAGAACAAACACCATCTGCTGTCAGAAAATAATCTTTTAATTCTTGACATACCAAAAGCTCATTCAAAAAGACCTGAAGAGAAACATTCAATTATGATTATCTCAAAGGCAGTTCTCATTTTAGTACTTTAGGGCAGCAAAGAACATCAGGAAGATAAGAAATTCTGCTTTGATACAAACAATTAAGCTAGGCTCCCAGGTCTTTGGAGTTCCAATGTACTTTCTGCTAATTGCATGTAGATAACAGGTTTCAATAGTATGCTAAGGCATTGACTTCAGAATAATGTTGCACAAACAACATGGTTCCTCAATTATATTGTAATACTGGTTGACACTAATAATTGTTAGCTTGGATGCCAAACAGAACAGTAACGTTGCAAACAGAATTTTCACAGCAAAGAAGACAATTATAAGTTTCATATTTTGAAATAGGATGGAACAAAAACTCTAGGAAATGTAATCAAGCTATCAAAGTTTAATTAGAGTGGCTATTTAGAGAGATTATAGTGACAAGTTGAAAGATTTTCAAGAATCTCAACCAGAACATACATTTATATTCATGAAAAGACATGGATAGTGGGGAAAGTCTTGTTCAAGCTACCATAAACTTCTTCAAATGAACAATAAATGCATTCGTACGAGGCAAACAATTCTGTTAGATGATCAACAGTAAGATGTAGTTCCAGCTTGACATTCAATATCATAGGAGCCCATATAAAAGTTTGCCATACCACCCTCTTCTCCTAGTTTTCCTAATTGATATGCAACAATGTGTTGGCTTGAAATTTGACATTAAGGAAAAATCTTCACAAGTTGATTGCATCTTTAGCTTGTCCAGCTCTGCATCAATCTTTCCCACGAATGCATGTTGCAAGTGTTGACTTTTTAATACATCCTTGCATCTCGCACCGGTTGCATATGTGGGATGAGAGGGAAGACCTTAGTTATATAAAGAACCAACAAATCCAAGTTTTTCAACACATCAAATGCAATCCATTTGGTGGGTCGAGTTTGGGTTTTGTAAAAGATAGTGTTCTCTCTGTGTAAGCCTATACAAACGGACTATAGTTCTAAATATATATTTGCTAGTGGAGGAGTTGTTGATCGTCGCCCGTAATTTTTTCTTGAAAAGGATTTTTCCATGTAAATTCGATATGTTCTTTACTTGCTTTCTTTTACCTTCATTTCTTAGTAGTATGTGCTAGATTTCCTTTTATGTTTTGGGTTGCTATTTTGCATATTTTTTTTCAGTAGAGGTAGTAATCATTGTAATAGCAAGTCTATTTTTCGATAGTGCTAGTGGTCACCTAATTTACAACAAGTAGTATCAGAGCCATCAGTTTAGTACAGTGAGTGTTTTCCTTGTATAGTTATATGCATGTCTAGGAAAGTTCTGTTACAAAGACCTACGGTCTAAGGAAATTTGGTATTTAAGCGAGCTTGTCTCCACCAATCTTTCCTAGGAACTTTCTTAGTGCATACTTACCATATCAGCACTTGCTACTGTTTCTAACTATTATTTGCTATAAAAGGTGATGGCGGCGTCAATTTTCTATGAAGTTTAAGATACCGTGCTTCGGCGATTCCAACTTTGCTATTTTGAAGCTCAAGATGCATGCGGTGGTCATAAAAGATTGATGTGCGGTTGCAATCCTTGGAAAGGATTAAAAGCCTAATGAAATGAAGGATGAAGTGTTTGAAGAAAAGAATCAGATTGTCATGGCAAATATAACATTAACCCTTGATGAAACTGTGATAAGGCACGTGTTGAAACTAAGGTCAAACTTTGCAAAAGAATTATGGGACTAACTCGAAAAATTTTATGAGGGAAGGTCTATTGTAAACCATATATTTTTACAACGACAACTCTACAACTTATGAATGAAGAACGAATCTACTGCGTAAGCACATTTGAATGAGTTTAATACTCTCATTAGCAAGTTGGCGGCGCTCGACGTCGAAATAGATGAGGTCTAGAAGGTCATCTTTTTGCTATGTTTTATGCCAAATTCGTGGGATGACTTAATCATAAATCTCAGTCACTAAGTCAATCTCAAAATGGAATCCATGGTATCCATGTTGCTCACTGAAGAGCTAAAAAGACACACTTGCAACGGATTTTCTAGTGAAGTAATGATGGGCGATGGAAGGTCGTTTGAGAAAAGCTCTAGTAGGAGACATCAACCAAGGTCCAAGTCAAAGGGGCATAAGAAGGACAAGTGCTGGAAATGCAGCAAGAATGGGCATTTCAAGAGGGAGTACAACCAGAAGAATCAGGCCTCACCTATGCCTGAATCATCTGATTATGTGTCTACTTCGAAGGGTTCTCAAGAAAATGTGGCGAAAGAATATAACTCTTCTGAAAATGGTGAAGTATTATCAGCAATTTTTCAAAAAGAATTGAACCTTCATGGGATAATGGACTCGAATGCATCTTTCCACATAATTCCCTACATAAATCGGTTTTATACTTATTAGACATGTAATTGCTGCACTATTTATATGGGTAGTGACAACACATGTAAAATAATTGGGATTGAAGATATGCGAGTTACCATGTTTGATGGTATTACTCAAGTTATTTCTAGTGTCTGACATGTTCTCAGCATGAAGAAGAGTTTTTGTCACTTGGAAAGTTTGATGATGATGGGTACAAGTTTTCTGGAGAAAATGGACATCTAAAGATTATCAAAGGAGCAATGGTGGTTGTAAAGGGTGAGTTCATGGGAAATATCTATAGGCTAATTGGTGAAACTGTGGTCGATGAATCAATGGTGGCAAATGCAATGTGCAATTATCTAGCACAAACGTTTGGGGCATATGAGCAAGCAAGGACTTCAGGTGCTTTTGAATCAGAATGTTCTTCCTGGTTTAAAGTCTATAGATTTAGACTTTTGTGAAGATTGTTTATTTAGAAAACACCATAAGGTAAAGCTTCTTTCTTCAAGTTCTAGAAGTAGGAACGTATTGCAATTGATTCATTCTGATACCTAGGAAGCTCCTGTAAAATCGTTAGGTGGTGTCATGTATTTTATGTCTTTTATTGATGATTTCTCTAAGAAGGTATAGGTATATATGCTTAAAAGAAGAAGTGATGCTTTTACTTGTTTTGTAAAGTTTAAAGCTTTGGTAGAGAATCAAACAGGTAAAAAGATTAAGTGTTTGAAAACAGATAACAGATGAGAGTATATTTTGGATCAATTCAAGGACTTTTGCGAACAACATAGTATCTTGAAGCATTACACAGTTCCAAGAACTCCATAGCAAAATGAAGCTGCAGAGTGTATGAACTGAACGTTGATGGAACGTGCAAGGAGCATGTTAGTACTGCAGGGTTGGAATAGCAATTCTAAACAGAGGAGGTTTATACAGCATGTTATGTTGTCAATCGCTCTCCGACAACTGCATTGAACGATGTAGTACCTGAGGAGGTATGGTCTGGAAAACCTGTTAATTACTCGTGTCTCCGTATATTTGGTTATGATACTTATGTTTGGATTCCTAAAGAGTAGAGGACTAAGTTAAATGCTACGTCTAAAAAGTGTATATTTTTGGCTATGCAAAGGGTACAACGAGGTATAGATTTTGGGATCCTACTACCCGCAAGGTAATCATCAGCCGAAATGTTGTTTTTAATGAAGATTCTTTGCAGAAAAGGAATAAAAAACAACATAATGCAAAAGTAGAAAATCTTATTGACTTTGAGTTTATGAATAATAACTCGAACCAACAAGGTACTCCTGAAAATGAACTCGTAGAAGATATTGTTGAAGATCAAGTTAAAGTTGAGAATAAAGATACTTCAACTATGAGAGCCCAAGAAGACCAAGGTTGACCTATGAGAGCACACAGACCTTTAGTTTAACTTAAGAATTATGTCACAACTTATGCCCGTATCATTGATGAAGGAGAGTCGTGCTCATTCCTAAAGGCAGGAGAATCCAAGTATGCTGCTCAATGGAGAGCAACTATGGAAGAAGAAATGGAATACCTCCACAAAAATGATAAGTGGGAGCTAGTTTAGCTGCCTAGGGGAAGGAAAGTCATTGGTTGCAGATGGGTTTACGAGTTAAAGAAAGATGCAGATGGGAATGCTGAAAGATACAAAGTCAGTCTGGTTGTCAAAGGATATTCTCAAAAGTCAGGTATTAACTTTAATAAAATATTTGCTTCAGTTGTTCATTTAATTGTTATTCAAGGGTTGCTTAGTATGGTAGTTATTTTTGATCTAGAACTTGAACAACTAGATGTTAAAACTACTTTTTTGCACAGAAATCATGATAAGGAAATTTATATGACTCAACCAAAAGGCTTTATTGAAAATGATAAGAGGAATTTGGTTTGTCGACTGAAGAGATCATTATAAGGCTTGAAACAAGCGCCAAGATATTGGTACAAGCGATTTATTTTTTCATCGCGAGCTTAGAACTCAAAAGATGTGAGGCAAACCATTGTGCTTATATCAAAGTACAAAAAAATAGTGGTTTTATAATCTTGTTATTGTATGTTGATGACATGTTGGTTGCAGGAACTAGCAAAAATACTATTGCAACTCTAAAAGCTCAATTGGCTAGGGAATTTGAGATGAAAGACTTGAGAGTTACAAAACAAATACTCAAGATGACCATGCTCAAAGACAGAGAATATAGAAAAGTCTAGCTAACTCAAAAAAGTTACAACAAGAGGATTCTGCATCACTTCAATATGGAGAATACCAAACCAGTTGTTATCCCCTTTCCTATGGAAATAAAGTTATCTTCAGTATAGTACCCTAGTACAAAAGCAAAAAAGGTATAGATGTCTCGAGTACCATACTCATTAGCAGTAGGGAGCCTAATATTTACCATGGTAAGTACTAGACTAGACATTGCTCAAGCAGTGGGCGAAGTCAATAAGTACATGGCAAATCCTAAAAGAGATCATTGGAATGCTGTGAAGTGAATCCTTCGATATTTACAAGATACTTCTCATGCAGCAATTTGTTATAATGGTAAAAATTGCGGATTTGTTGGATATGTAGATGCAGGTTTTGTAAGAGACTATAACAATAGAAGATCTACTGCAAGTTATTTATTCTTTTTAACCGATGATGCCGTGAGCTAGATGTCTAAATGACAAAGTGTGGTGGCTTTATCAATCACGAAAACTGAGTACATGGCATCAACACAAGCATGCAAAGAAGCTATATAGTTGAAGAGGTTACTTAAAGAATTTTGAGTGCAACAAGAGATAGAAACCATTTATTATGACAGTCAAAGTGCATTACATTTGGCGAAAAACTAAGTGTATCACTCAAGGACAAAGCATATAGATATTCAGTATCATTATATCTGAGAAGCCGTGGAGGAGAAGTTGATCTCATTGCAGAAAATCCACACTAATGACAATGTTTCAGACATTTTGATGAAGCCCATCACTTCAAAGAAATAGGACTTCTCTTAAGCGTGAGTTTGCTTGAGCAGACAACTTTGACGACTCCTAACATTCGGCAAAATGTCTTCAAGTAGGAAATTGTTGACTTTTTGATCCATCCTCCCATCCCACATCGATTGCATATATGGGATGAGAGGAAAGACCTTAGCTATATAAAGAATCAATGAATCCAAGTTATTCGACACATCAAATGCAATCCACTTGGTAGATCGGGTTTAGGCTTTGTAAAAGAGAGTGTTCTCTCTGAGTAAACCTATAGAATCAGACTGTGGTTATAAATATATATTTTCTAGTGGAGACGTTGTTGATAGTCACCCGTGGTTTTCTCCTAAGAAGGGTTTTTCCACATAAATCCAGTATATTCTTTCTTTGCTTTCTTTTACCTTCATTTCTTAGTAGTTTGTGCTAAATTTCTTTTTATGTTTTGGATCGTTGTTTCACGTTTTTCTTTTCAGTAGAGGTAGTGATTATTGTAATAGCATGTCTATTTTTCGGTAGTGCTAATGGTCACCTAATTTACAACAACAAGTCCACAAAGTCCCAAGTTAATTGCAAGAAAAAAATCAATTTTTTGTTTTTTTATTTTTTCATTTTTTGCTGAAAATGATTGTTTCATAGATCCCACAAAATGACTAGATGATTCAAACCAATTTGAACTATACACTAATAATATTATAGTTTGACACCTTATATTTACATAAGAATGAATTTAAATATAGCTTACATTGATTCAAAACTTAAAATTTTATTTTATTTTTATATATTGAATCCAAGATGCCATCTAATAAATGGTTCAGAATGGCACATTGTGCTGTCTTATCCAATATATAATTTATAAATGGAATGCAAGATCAAGCAATCCACAAAGCAGTTTCAATTGGCTTGACATAGTTATTTATGCAATATCCAATCCCAAAAGTGAATTTATAGATGAAATGAAGCCATCTCACAATCTAGACAGGCCAATTAAAGCATCTTACGTTAGGTTCAAATGAATATATGTATATATAAGGCATTTTGTGAGTTAAACCCTATCTCCTTAGAATAAGGATTATGTCTGCACTACTGGGCCAGTAAAGCTTTAATTCTATGCTTTAGCTATAAAAATTACTGAATCATGGTCAACAGTTAAAACAATCATACCAGCCACTTTAGCTATAAAAATCACTGAATCAAGAACCACAGTCGATGGTTAAACAAATCATACCAGCCAATTCAACCTGATTCAAACATTTTTTTTTTGTCTTCTGTTTTTAAAGGCTGAATCAAACCAGAACTAACTGGTTCCAGCAAAAATAGGTTGAACCAGCAGGCCAAGTCCAAGTTTCAAAATATTGCTTTACCTTGTAAATCAAAAGCCACAATGGAACTCATCTTTCAAAATGCACTTTTGACAAAATAATCAAGTAAACAGAGTTAGAATGCTAAAATTACCTCAAGTACCAAGCATAGGAATGAAGCTCCAGAAACAATTTGTTTAGGAAAACACATGGAAGCATGCAATTGCTCGTGAGTAGTAGATCCATCAGGAGAATACTTGCATACATCTGAAATCTCGCTTTTGAAGCTACTGAAGCTCATTCCATTTCGTATCTTGTGGCAAGGAACCTTTGATCGTAAATCTGAAGAGAATAAACTCCCAAGTATTGTGACAAGGATTCCACATTTCTCCAACAAAATGCTGCCTTCAAATTCAAGAAATGGCAAAATAACCAAGCAATTTCTTAACAACAAAAGGAAGCCACCCATAGGGAACAAGAAATCAAGATGCTGGCCATCTTGTCTAGTTTCAATTGAAGAATTGAACTTTGTCACTAACTGTTTATACTGCATTTGCAATTCTTGGAATAATGCATCAGAAGAATCAATAACATCTTCAAACATTACTTCTACTGTTAACCAGCACTTCAGATCCCTGAAAACATCTCCAACATTGCATTGACTCGATACCTGATCCATAGACATTTGTGACTGACCAAAATCCGAATTTTTCCAATGTAGTACCCTAAGACCTGTGAATTGTAAAATGTAAGTAAAAGGATAACGGTTTTCCAACAGCAAAGCACACATGGTTGCCCAAACTTTCCATTTTCTCCCAAAAATCAAGCAGAACGTGTAAGCTGTTAGATTAGGGTCTTTTATAAAAGATGTGATTTTTGAGTTGCTTTCAACTAAAGAAATCACTCAAAATCTTGAAAATATAAAAGAAAGGATGTAGGCTAGATTTTTTTCCAACCTCGACTAGTGTTGAGGCACTGTCATCGAGCATAATCCAACCTCCAATCTATTTTTGTGTCCAAAGGAGAGAGAAGCGGAGAGAGGCAAAGAAGCATGTCTGAGCTGTTCGAGAGAGGAAAGGGCGGGAAGCTGACGTTCAAACACAAGGTGAAAAAAAAAAAAAGCGGGAAACTTGAAGAGGCTGAAACTTACAGAGCAACTCTATAACATGCGGAGAGGCACTCAGCAAACTCAGGCAAAGTGGGACCTGCATATATTTAATGATTAATTTCATTCTCTAAAATATTTAGGATATTATTTATTTATTTAATGGCAAAATTCAGCCCAATAAAATTCTAAGATGATAAAACATAAACAAAACTATCATGTTTTCACCATTGAAATCAGTTTGGGGTACTTAGGAATACATGTCGCATTACTAATTCATTAATATATGTATATATATATATATATAATTATTAGACAAATAAAATAATACTTTTAATGGTATAAATAATTCACTATAAATTTTTTTGCAGTAAATTATTAATTTCTATTTTTTATCTTATGTGCGCCACTTGCATGCCAGATATGGATTATTTTTTTATACCAAATAAATAGATAATATTTTAAATATCTTTAACAGATTAAATTAATCTTAAGATGTAAATAGGTCTTACTCTAATGAGGGGTATATATTTATTCCAGTTTTTTTATTCGCATGCTATAATATTTTTATAAGATTCATAAGACGGGCATGATCAAGGTGGGCTTGCCACAACAAAAAACCTTCCCAGTGATTGAACAGCTTATATGAGTATGAACTGAACAGTTTGAATGAACTAAACATAACAGAATTATAATAAGTTTCTAAGACAAACAGATTATCAAAAATCACAAATCAACCAGAAATAAAGATAATTAGTATCTAAATATTCTGAGAAAATGCAAAAGAATCATGCCCGTGAAAAAACAGAGGAAAAAAATTGTAAGAAGAGAGAGAGAGAGAGAGAGATGGGGGAAAAGGCATACGGTGATGGAAGGTGTCCGCAGAGGTGTAGAAGTTGCCGG
>JAYJMB010020799.1:0-23847 GCA_036873735.1 Pouteria campechiana | reverse complement strand
TAATTATCTCAATTAATTTTATCCTTTTAGAAATATTTTTCATTATTAATTTTATTTCTATTTACTATGTCACCAATCCCATTTTTAGCCCTACCAACATCAATCTTGTTAAGCTTGAAAACCTTCTGATTTACCTCTGGAGGGTGTTGATGCGGTGTCATATTTATATGCTGTAGAAAAGTTGGGCAGCTTTGGGATGATCGTATCATTCTAAGAAATATTGGTACTCACCCACAAATGTTTCCATTCAGTCTCATTTTCTCCATCGTAACAATGATCGGTTTAGAGGGCAGAAAACTCCATTAAGAAATGTTTATATTTTTTTCTTCCTGATCCTTGGTGCATCATCCACATTAGCAATGCAAATGAGAAATCGCCGAATATCGAAATTAGGGACCAGAATGCGGATGATTCTTAACAAATTTTATATGCTTGAATGCATGACATATATAATACAAATGCAGTGCATTCGGTCATGCGACCATAAGGTAAAAAGAAGTGCGTTCAATATATATATATACATATACATGTATACATATATATATATGTATATATACAACAACAATAATAATATATTTGTAAGCTCAAAAGCACTAGTGGGTTTTACCGTATAAAAAGCTTTGAAAGTATCGGATTGTCCAATATCTAGACCGTTTGTTAGTGCAATCTCATCTCCACAGAATGCCATGAAATTGGATGCCGTCAGTCAGATGTAAAATCAACAAACGTGTTTGGATACATAAAAATGATGACATTTGTCAAAGTGTTTTATACAATCTGATTGTTCTGATTTTTAGGGTCGTAGAGTTTGAACTGACTGTATCCAATGAACGGTTGAGATATCGAAACTGGATGCTATCAAGTCTGCATGCAGCTAGGTGCATGGGAACATCCGAATACGATAGTGCTCACATGCACTCCGAAAAGTAGAAAATGATACCCTCTATTTTTTTATTTTTTATTTTATAAGACGGGCTAAGGCAATGTCTTTTGCAGTACCCAACAACAAGGCATAAAAGACAAAATGTTAAAAATATTTTCTCGGTGGGGCCAACGTTTTAGACTTTTCGACCGTGGAGTTTTGAAAATTGGTGGTTGCTGATGTACGCTATCCTAGTTCAGTATAAATTGCCTTGGCCATCACCAGAGGGGTTGGGTCTCTCCAACTTTAACAGAAGGTCTGTGGCTTGGAAGATGGGGAGAAATCCTTGCTGTGACAAGGTTGGGCTGAAGCAGGGTGCTTGGACACCGGAGGAAGATCAGATACTCAAAGCTTATATAGAGGAAAATGGCCCCGGGAACTGGCGCAATCTTCCAAAACGAGCAGGTAAAAGCTTGTGGCTTGCAAAATGTTATCTTTGTTTTGGCATATATCTTGACTAGACCATTTTGTGTTTGCAGGTCTATTAAGATGTGGAAAGAGCTGCAGATTCAGATGGACGAATTACTTGAGACCAGATGTTAGGAGAGGGAACTATAGCAAGGAGGAGGAAGACACTATAATCAGACTCCATGGACTATTTGGGAATAGGTATTGACTCATCAAATTTCACTCTCTGGAAGTTACGCTTCAAATTTATTTCCTAAGTCAGGAATGTTATCTATGATTTGATGGAGTTTAACTCGCCTGCATCACAATGCTTTACACAAAGACCACATGTTCAATTTCGAGATCTACTTCCAGACGAGGATTTCAATTTCCTAGTCAGAAAGTAGTCTTTCCTAAGTTTAAACAAATAACAGTGCATTTTATTGCACCAAATATTATGCAATTTTACTGTTCTGCCAGCATCGTGATAAGAAGAAATTTGTACATAGAAGAAGATCATATGTGGTAAACTCACCAGAAGTTCCCAATTAGTTGGGATAAAGCCTCATTAATGATAACAATGATGCTGAATCATCTTCATTCTATTCCAACCAATGGAATTTAGTCAGTACATCTTGCTCACTTGTTTTACAGATGGTCCAAAATTGCTGCGAGTTTACCAGGTAGAACTGACAATGAAATTAAGAACGTCTGGAACACCCAGTTGAGAAAACGACTGGAACGAAATCCGACGAACCAAGAGGCTCAAAGGCCCTCTGTTGTACCTTCCAAGCTCATATATTCCAGTGCAAAAGGAGAGTCACAACGTTTTGCGTTGGAATCGAATGTTACATCCGTCCCAAGATCGGACAATTTTGGCTACATGGATGTGTATCCGCAACATTCCTCAGGCAATTTATCTCCTATGAGCAGCGATTCCTCGAGCTTCGGTTCCAACCTCATGGAAATCAATATCGGTGGGTGTGTGACAGAGGAAAAGATCTCTCCTGAATTCCTTCAGGCTGAAAATTTTGCCATGCAACCTGATTTTCTACCAACTTCTGATGATGTGTGGCTGGAGCTTCACTCATCACTCTTCCCAGATTACTGTGATGAATTCGGAAGCTTTTGGTCGCAGCTTTTGAGCGAGGCAAAAGAGAACGATGAAGAGTACGCGCCGTCTTCGTTGTTGTTTTGACAGTTTGCTTTTTTGAAGTTTCGTAGCAAGAAAAGCATGGGAATTTCTATCATATTATCCCGCACCCAGAAATTTGCTCTTTCGGCATCCAAAGACACAGCAAGCATTGGGACAGTTGGTTCCGCTGGGATGGGTTGTCCATGTTGGGAAAATGTGACTCGAGCGTTTCGAGTGATTAAGACATCCATTAGAATAAAAGTTTAGGTTCTTGTAATTTCCATTTGGATTATAATATCTACCTTTGAGGTTATCAGTTGTTGGGTGAGCCATCAACTGATCTTGACAACAGAAAATCTTCCTCTGAAAAAGACCCCAAAAGGGTATAAGCATCCGCTTGTGATTAAGCTCAATATTAGGTGACTAAGTTATTTAATGATTGCATGGTAGAGCTGTCATGTCTTGATGGATCTTGAAGCGTAAATGAATTGATGAAATACCAAATATCAAACAAATATTCTGAAAGAAAAAAAAATTAAGGAATACAAATCTTGAAAATCCAAAAGTTGAGATCACATACTTTTAATTTTTCTTTATGTGGTTTTGACTATTTTACATACTTTTAATTTTTTATTTATCAAATTTTTGATCTTTTACAAAGAATGATAAAGGATCATATTTTCCTTCTGCTTTTCTCTGCTTTTCTCTTAATGTATATAGTTCTTTTAATCAAACGTAATTAAAAATCACCATGCGACATGAGATCTACATAAATTGTAATTTTCTAAAAAATTTCTAACTACCATGAATAAAATTTATATTTTATTTCACACGTGCAACACAATAAAACCACGCAACAAAATAGAGGGATATAGTATGATAGAGATTCACTCGAAATTAGAGATTCTTGAGTCTACTCAACTCAATTAATCCAAGTTGATTTTAACTTAATTTTAAAACAAAGTTGAGTTGAATTGAGGCTTTGGGCAAATCAATTTAAATTTCAACTTAATTTTGATACCACATATCGATGCACATAAATGTATGTTTTCATCACAGGTATCATGTCCAGTTTGATTACCTGGATCTCACTTGAATTAAAATTCCATTAGATTGACTATTTGAATTGGGGTTCCATTTTTCCTACTTAGTATTAAAAAAATATTTCTTCTAATAGACATGAGATAAAATATATACAATTAATTAAATTCTTATATAATTTTAATTAACAATGAATCTATAGGAAAACTAAATCAAATTCATCTATAATCATTATCATATAATATTATAATTAAATCATTTCCTTAAAATTAGTTTAAGAAATTATCAACCAAAAGTATCATGTCCTGTTTGACTATTTGGATTACACTTGAATTAAAATTCTATTCGAATGAATATTTGAATTAGGGTTCCATTTATTTTACTTAATATTTTAAATATATATATATATATATATTTCTTCTAATAGCTATGAGATCAAATGTATACAATTAATTAAATTCTTATATAATATTAATTAACAATGAATCTATACGAAAACTAAGTCAAATTCATCTATAATCATTCTCATATAATATTATAATTCAATCATTCCCTTAAAATTGGTTTAGGAAATTATCAACCAAATTCTCAAGGTAGAATTAGTTTGAGTCTACAGTCAGAGTTGGATGAAATTTTTGGAAATAGAATTAGTGTTTAATTGAGCCCAACCCGACTCAAGATACGTGCAGGAACGGGCCAGCGATATGCATTCCACACCAGATTTCTGCCGTTGTTCTACCGTGCCGTCAGACATTGACAGTGATTTTATATTGACCAGTTGACTTAAGTTTTTACCGGATTGGCGCGCCAGCGACAACTTGCAAAACGCTTTCGGTCATTCAAGCAATATTCAAACCATCCAAAATGCGAGTTACATCACCACCAATCTCATCATTCAACGCTAAGCATGGCTGACGTCAGCCTTCGGTCCTCCATGGAGCTATAATTAACGTAATTTTCACACCCTCTGTTAATTATATAAAAACTAATAACATAGTTAATTTTGATCAAATCAAACCAGTTAAGGTGATTTTCACACTCCCGATATCTTCGCCTCGCTTGAACTTGCCGCGATAAGAGAACTTTACTGTGGAGTACAGTTGAAAAGTGGAAAAAGGAGCCAAAAAGAGGGGTAAAAAGTGTAATGATTTAGCAAATTAGAAAAAAGTATGGAAAACAGAGCGATAGTAGAAGGAATGATGATTAAAAAACAAAGTAAATAAAAATAAATTAAATAAACTTTTTAAATAAAAGCATGAATTAAATAAAAGACAGGCTCAATCGTCTCCTTTTCCAATCTTCCGTTCCGTTGTCTCGGAATCTTATTTCCTCGGTTGCTTTGCTTGCTTCCTGCTACAAGTGCCGCATCTGCTCGAAAAATGTTTCGAGGCTGCTATTGCAGCTGCAGAATTCTCAAATTTCCAAATCATGAGTATCCACGGCGAGCACAATCGAATCGAATGTATTTAATTTTCAAATATCCAACGTAGTCGACTTTGGTGGAAGCTACAGGAATTTTTATATGCGTCTTGTTAAAATCACAAAGCAAATAATCCGCTGCGGTGGCGGCTGCTAATTGAGGCATCTCACCTGGTGACTCGTGAGTCTGAAAAAATACTGCACCGCACTTAATTTGGACGGACCGCGGCCCAAGCTGACATGGAGCTAATATATTGAAATTCCTGTGCTGGTTGATTGCGACTACACTGAAATACGTTCATTTTTGGGCATCAATAGGTGTGTTTGGATAGCAATAAAAGATGAAAATTAAGTGTCATTAATTTTGGGCATATCACCACTGCTAATTTTCACATCCATCTTGACTGATATACACTCCTGCATCCGTCCAAGTCAAAATCAAGTGATTCGCCAGCCGACTCGAATAATGGATGACAAATGTCACTAATCGGCTTGCACAACGGGGCCCAGCTACATGCGACGTCTCCCTCTTTTTCTGTTTCTTTTCTTCTTTTTCTTCTTCTTTCTTTTTTCTAAATATCAAATGACTAGAAGACCCCGTGTTTATTGGAAGCAAGGAAAGTCTTCATTTTATAAAGTTATGTCCATGAATTCTTGGTCAACGTGTGCAGCACGTGATAATGACTTGTGCCCATATCTGCTTGCAATTGACTCGATTCCGAGTAACGGACGTGTGCCGTATCTGCTTGCAATTGACTCAATTCCGAGTAAAGAACGTGTGCCATAAAAACGCGGGGTCTTGGAATATTGATGCATTTTTAACCTGTGCATGGTGTACCATGAATCTAACACAAATCCGGAACAAACGAGTCCACGCGGGCATTTACTATCCCAGCAACCATCACAATCACCAACTGTATTGATTTGCAAACGTTCCTCTTTAAAGTTTTGTCAAAATAACTATTTTTCCCTTGTTGCTAAATGAAGACTTCAGCTGATCAAGATACAGAGAGTAAAATGATCATTTTGAAAAGCATTCAAGGCAAGATGGTATTTAGTAAAAAAAGTGCTTCTTCAGTAACACTCATCAATAAAGAAGCGACTATGCAATTTAAAAATAAATAAATTTGATGTTAGAAAATAAACTTTAAACTTATATGGACAAACATGTAAAAAATTGAAAGAGAGTTATAGGCAAATCACTCCATGTGTTTGAAATAACTTATAATTATTATCCTTATATAGGGAAGTTAAATAATTAGCGCAACCTATATATATACACAAATATTGTGGATGACCATCCAAACCATTTTCTGCCTCTCTAAATGTAGGTTGGCCTCATAAAGCTCTCCATGGTTTCTTCGCCCCTACATAAAATTTGAGTTTGTTAGGAAATTCTAACACAAGTACTCAATTATATAGCAAGTACCATACCACATCAAATCCCTACATTAATGAGATATCTTTTCCAGCCACTACGCAATTCTGTGAGACTAAGACTTAGGATTCGTATCCGTTTGTAATCTTTTTCTAGACAAGAATCCTCACCATACTTGCGTACAACCCATATACGCATCCTGACTATTCACATACGCTTAACTATAAATATATCAAGGTATGCACCTCGAAAGAATAAGCTCTTGCTATTGTCTTATCATCTTTAAAAGAGATTCCTTACTGACTTGAGCATTGGATTGTTTATGCCAGGAACACTCCTGGCGTCTTTTGACTTTTATTCTAGTCTTGTAGGATTTAAGGTGAGATTTTCTTGAGAGCCACATTAGTACCTATTTGGAAACAATCCAACTATTGACACCATTTGTGAGAATCCAAATAAATGACTACAATTACAAGGACTCTAATTATATGATTTATGAATCATTATTTTCTCACTGATTTCTTATTCTTTGATTTTAATAGGTCGACAAAAAATAGAATTCAAAGAGGCTAACGGAAACCAAAAGCGCCAGCAAGCTCTTTACAATCCCGCAACCCAGCGACTTCATAAATCCTCCACTTTCGCATCACAACGCAGCAACCTTGTAAATTCTCTACTTACGCATGTCTATAAATCCTCCACTTTTGGCATCGATATGCCTATTCGATGAGTGGGTTGTCCTATTTGACAAACAACTCCGTAAAATTAATGCAAGCTCTCCCATGAGAACGTTAATGGGAGCAACAGCAAAAACTGAAAAACTATCTGGCAAAGTGCAATCCCTCACGCATTCATCTAAACTTCGCTACAATAGTTCATTTTTTTTCTTTTTTTTTGGGAATTACAGAAGCCTGAATCCACCCGCAAGGCCCATTATGCTACACGATATGTTTATGCATCACCCTGCAATGCACAACACGAGATGGGTTTTTCTTGCCACCACTGATGGCTACCACACTGTCGATCGTCGAAATGTCGATCTAATCCGACCAAAAAATCCCCGATGGTCATGTATCACCGGAGATCTCTCTTTAACACCTGATCCACACTCCAATTGTTGAAAATTGAAAGACAAACCTGTTGTCAAACCTTCTTCCTTGCTGTTGGGCCTTTTTCCTTACTGTCGGTGATGTTGTTGCCTCTTCTCTGGCCAACCAGTTTGTCTTCATAGATCGATTCTACTTCCCAATTTCTGTCGGCATTGTTGTCTTTCTTAATTACTGCCATTACATATTTGGGTGTTGGAGTTTTACGCCCCTACTCTTAGAGGGATTGGCCAAGCTTGCAGTGACAGGCTACTTGGTTGCAGAGTAGCAAGGGAAATTGGTTTGGGGTGATTTTAATATTTGCCTCAAATAATCTTTCTCTAACACTAGTTGTGAGGAGGCGTCGGTGCTTACGTCACCTCCCAAATGAGCTCTTAGTCTATTTGTAAACCAAATGAGCTTTGCTTATTTTTGTATGACTTAAAAATGAAGCGACTCGGCTCAAACTTAACTTGAGCTAGGTTCGGATTTGATTTACTGGTCTTAACCTCATGCTTATGATGTGTATGCCCGGATATCTAAACCTCAGCTTAGCTTAAAGCCCCTAAAGTGAATTTGAGTCTAAGTCAAGCCAATCCCAACTATCGAACATGTTTATCTATTCTTTTATATAATGTATTGCATATAATAATAGCAAGTGTGTATATATATATAATAGGAATACTTTGGCCGTGTATGTATTATCAAAGTGAATTGATAAATATTTTCTATTTATGTCCTATCTTAATGATTTTATAAATTTTTTTTACTATTATATTTAGTATTATATACTTATTTAAGGTATTAAAGATTATTTCCATTGAAATCTTATGTGGGCCAAAACTTGTGTAAAATTTAAAATTCACTTATATCTATTCAATCAAATATTAAAATAATATAAAATCATATGAAAATAACAAAATAGATGAGATGAACACTTTAAAAGATTTGGATATTTAATTAAAAGTATATGGCTCATCTAAACCATTTTAATGTATTAAGATCAATTCTCGAATTAATTTTAATTTTGTGATCAAAAAATGAGTTTGTGATTAAGATGATCTTTGAGGCCTTAACTAAGATTTATGGTTGGATCAAATCTCACAAAATCACCAAAGTAGAGTCTAAATAAAAAGGATGTATTATTTCACTTTGATAGTATATGCACCATTGAAATATTTCTCATACATGTATAAAGAGAGAGAAAGAGACATGCATAGATCCCCCATGTGTCACATACACACACCAACGTGTCAACCTGAAGCTGAATGTACTCTTTATCAAGCCATGATGAGCTAAATCAACGTTGGGTTTCGATAGGGGAACCGTTTTGATACTTTTCAGATTAATTGATGTGAATAACGACAACATAAATAGAATTTTTGTATAAAAGATGAGATTGATAATGTAAATTATATGTTCTGACTCACCCTTTAATTTCTTTAATTACCCTGCCGGGTAAGGCTTACAGCTCCCTTGCTCGTTTTTTTCTTGTTTTTTAATATTCGTCTATTTCATTCTATTCAAAGGCACGTTTTGTTGACCGAAGATATACCTCAGTGATGCGGAATTGACCGACCGGCCACCGACCACATACTTACCTAAAAATTCCTCTCAAGGAATTCATGATGAAATCCGCCACAAAAAATATTTCGAGCTGCAATACATCATCAGCTGAACCATTCGCTAGATGATATATATATATATCCCCTATGTTTGCTTCGCCACTCGTTTACGGTAAAAGCCCAAGAAATGGATAAGCAAGTATTTTTTTATTTGCTTTTAACTACTTAAAAATGATTTTACTGCTTATATTTTTAAAAAATATCATCTATTTTAAACTTTATTACCTTTAGAATTTACCTCATTTTTTTTTTTATCATGCTAACATCATCTCTCCTTTTATCCCTTTTTAAATATTCCACTTTTTCTGCATCTGTTGTTGCATTTCTATTCAAATAGAGCCTTGAAGTAAAAGCCCAAGAAATGGATAAGTAGTGTGTGTGTGTGTGTGTGCATATGTTGCCTTTAACTACTTAAAAATGATTTTATTACTTATATTTTTTAAAAATATTATCTATTTTAAACTTTATTACCTTTGGAATTTGCATCATTTTTTTTATCATGCTAACATCATCTCTCCTTTATCCTTTTTTTTATATAAAAATATTCCACTTTTTCTGCATCTGCCATCTGTTACATTTCTATTCAAAAAGAGCCTTGATGTAAAGAAAATAAGAAGTTCTAGAGATGGATAGAAGACACTGTTGATATCATGTATATGTTAGGTTCATGTGAACCGGATGAATCAACGATTCTTCTAGAATTCTTTGCCATAAAGACCTCAACCAAATGAACGGAATGATGATAGGACAAGTTTTCCACACGCTTAAGGGTCCACAGTTCACATTAGGACTGATGGGAAGGAAATTTCTCACATTTCCAGAAACGGACTTGGAAAAATGCTCAGTTTTCGAATATGAAACGCCCCATTAGGAAGAACATGGCTCGGACTCCATGCGGTTCCCTCCACAGCATCCAATCATCCTACCACGATTATGAAACATTATTAGGTTGCCCTGATTTCTTTTGCTTTTTTAGGTCATTATCATTTGATATATATACATATATATATTTCAAATTTCTCAATAATATCATCTGATCTCTTGTAAAGAAATGGATGGAAGGAGCTAGATTTGCTCCTATTTAATTATTTATCTTGTAATGGTGTTATGAATTAATTAAATTTATTAAATTAATAAGGTCACACCAATTTATTGTTTGTACTTTGATTGCATTTACTAACTATTTCACTTTGTCCAAACACATTAGAACCCAAAAATGTTATCCGTAATTCTCCAATTTTCAGTAATGACAATGACTCTTTCAATTGCAATTTATTTTCTTTTCGTGCGAAGTGCTTTCTCATGGGCGGCACTCAGATCGACTGCAGACGAGAAAGAGCAGCAGTCCAGTTTCACGCGTCAAAATTTGGATGCTCTGATTTTCTATGCTCCACCTACTAATTCAGCATCCCCCAGATATCAATCTCATTAGACATGTTTTTCGGGTGTGCCTAGAATTTCCGCGTGGGTGTCCTCGGGAGGTGTATGGATAGTGTAAACACGTATATCATTTCTTTAATGCATCCGTGTGCTAAGGGTGCAAACGCCGTTTGTACCCAGCCTGGTTGCAATTGGAACTCGATGCACCTTCGTCACCCATCAATACCGTTCACTAGGTGCAGTCCCATTTCGTACGATGCTTGAAAAATCTACGAAGATCAGGCGATGTGAATTATCCAATCGAAGCCATATAAAACCAATGGGCAAGATCGGTTACATAGCGTGGCTGGGGCCTGGGATTATTGTAAATTTTGATGGGTAGTACAAAATTATATGATTGCATGTATTGGACGGTCTATATATGTGATCTAAGGTCCATGTGATTCACGTGCAGCTAGCTGTATATGTGATATTCCGGGTTCAAAAATCTATTAGCGAACAGCGATCCTCCATTTGTGTGGTTAACGTGGTTCACCGATCAGGGCTGGCTCTTCTGTTGTACTACCGTCAATGCCATGGAAACAAAATCCTCAGAAGTCAGAATGTTTCCATGGGGGGCCCACAATTGTAGAATTTTCGACCGTCGAGCTTGAATCGCATGTGGGCTGTTGGACTATCCGTCCTAGTATAATATAAACAATAATCGCTGTCATGGAAGATTGGAAGGGATTAGGACTTTCAGAGCTCTTGTATAGAAGGGCTAGGTCGATGCAGATGGTGCGAACTCCCTGGTGTGACAAGGACGGGATGAGGAAGGGAGCATGGACACCGGAAGAAGATCGTATACTCATGGCCTTCGTCGAAAAAAATGGCCCTGGCAACTGGCGCACTCTTCCTAAAAAGGCAGGTAAAAAGTAAAAACCATACTTCTCAAATCACTAATTTTGCTTACATACCCACCATCTCAATCAAATTCTGTATGCTCCATTGCGTTAGTTGATCTTGTATTAACATGGTGTGGTTCGCTGATGCAAAACAAATGCATGGAGAACACAGGCATTGATGGGCGTCAATTTGTATCATTCAAGGGGTATAATATCATGACTATGAATGGTCGGATTTGAATGTCAGAAGATTAGAAAGAATATTATGAATATCGTGAATTTCAGTTTTCGGTTATTGTGGCTTACCATGTGTTTGTCTTAGAAAACGTCTTTGTTTCTTGGTGCATCGAACTAATCAGCTCATGGTGCAGGTTTGTTAAGGTGTGGGAAGAGTTGCAGATTCAGGTGGACGAATTACTTGAGACCGGATGTTAAAAGAGGGAACTACAGCAAGGAGGAGGAAGAAACTATCATCAGACTACATGGACTACTTGGTAATAGGTATTGGGCAATCAACTTTCACTTTGTTGAAGCTTATCATTTCTATTCAAAGCACTGAACATAAGATATGATTGTTGGGGAGGTATACGGTTTATTAGTTCACAGTCGCCTGCCTTAATTTCAAATTCGAAATTGCGTTATATTTTCAGGTCACGGGTACCACTAAATTTCAGTATTTCATCATTATAACTCAAATTTACTTCAAAATACGATTTATTTCATGAATTTTGGTGCAACAATACACGTATTACCTAAAGATAAAAGGGAAAGAACTGTATACCTGCAAATGAAACGTATTCAAGTTGGGCACCTCTCCACAGGTAATAGAAATCGAATCCAAACAACTAAACGTGGATCAAATGGAAGCTATTCATAAAATTAAAATTTGAACTATGTGCGATGAGTTGAACCCCATGATTCAGTGATTAAAACATTAGTAAAACAAGAACATATGGGTAGTCTATGCATCAGAATTCCCCAGATTGGAATTTGAATAATAGATGTCAGACTTCTGTTAATGGTGGTGTTGACACCCTAATTTGCTGAATCAAACGTTGACTAAACTCTCAGAAAATTATTTAAGTCTAGCCTTATTTAAAATCCATTATTTCAATTTAGGATCCTAGCTCAAACCTAATAGATTAAAACTCAGATACTAAATAAAAAAACCGGTTAAATAAAATAAAAAAAATATTAAGAAATATAGACAAGTGAGTTTTAACCCTTAACCTTCCCCATAGAAAACCCATGCCTTAAACAGTATAGTATTTCTTGTTGAATTATTAATAAATTATAGAAAATTAATTTAAAAAATAGTTATTTTGAGATAGTTTCAAAAAATTTATCCTTACCTCTATCTTATTTTTAAGCTTATTTATTTGACCATAATTTTCTTATAATTTATAAGAAATATCAGCCTTAAAACAACTATAAATAGGGTCCTCCACACCTCTAAAATGGAGACAAAGATTAGAGAGAAATTAGAGTTAAAGAGAAAAATAGTTGTTTTGAAAGATTTCTGAGTGTTTGCCGTGGTTCTTGCATTTAGGGTCATACTTGTTAACATGCTCAAGCTAAGTTTCTCTTTGTTCTTTATTTTATTAGAAAATAGCATGATGATTCTGTATTAATTTTTATCTAAAATTTTTTGCACATAGCATATTTTATTTTGTATTTTCTTATAAAGAATTTATAGTCAATTTATTTAAGACCATGATTTTCATGGATATGATTAGTATTTAACACCTTCCAATCATATAATCGGACACTTACCCAGGCTTCAAGTTATGACCAAGACACTTACCTAGACTTGAACCTAGACTTCAGAGTTATGACCAGTTCAGTTATATTATTATTATTTTTTTTTGACTTTTTCGTCAAAATGTGAGTGGTTACTTCATACCATTATATCTTCTCCAATTTTTTTCCGGAACCCGCTCCATCCCATGTCCACAGGTAGCAATAGGTTTGTCTACGATTTTCCGATTAAGTAACTCGGCATATATTTGACCGATCAATAGAGCATTCTGGACATATACTTCTGCTAGCAAATAAGCCAGTTCCAATAATGTATCTCCATCAACATAGCCAGATCGCAGCATCTTATTCTCTTCTTCTTCCCCCTATTTAACAGATGGTCGTTGATTGCTGCGAGATTACCAGGAAGAACTGACAACGAAATAAAGAACGTTTGGAACACTCAGCTGAAATACCGGCTCAAACAAAGTCCAACAACCCATGCAACTAAGTTTCCCGCGACGGAACAATTCAAGTATAAATCCAGTGCAGAAAGAGAGTCACAGCATGCTATATCAGTCCCAATAACAGACAATTTTAGCTACATGGATGCGCAAGCACAATATTTTCCCAGCAACTTATCTCCCGTGAGCTGCAATTCCTCTAGCTTCAGCTTAAATTTCATGGAAAACAGCATCAATGGGTACCCCACAATAGTAGAATTTTCCGAAAATTTCCAGTGGAAGGTCGTCAATGCTGAGAATCCGAGCATGCAACCTCATCTCCCACCAACTGTCAGCGAGCAAAAGCTTCACTCGTCATTCCTTTCTGATTCATTGGGTTCGAGCAATCCGCACTGCGACGACCTCAAAAGCTTCTGGTTGAGACTCCTGAAGCAAGCAAAAGAGCACGATTAAACAGCGTCCTATCCCCGCTGATGATGTTTTGAGTACTGTTTGCTTTTCTCATTGCAGTTTTTTATAACGGAAAGAGTGGAAATATGTGTTATATGTCCAGCACTCGATTGGTAGCATGGATGGTCATTCTCTCCCTAATAAGAAGATCTGACGGTTCGTTAAAGGCCATTCAATGGCTTATGAAGTATATACTTCAAAAATATCTTCATCATCAGGGTTTATTAGAAAACTAACGATCAATTTTTTACAGAAGGCAAAAAGACCCCGACCGTTTACGGGAGATCAGACTAGCAATGCAAAAATTGCATAATCTGAACCATCCAATGGAATTGTATCATTTAAAGCTTAAGAGTTATTCCCTTAGATCGGTTGATTTAGTGCTTTGATTATTTAAATCCAATTTTATCTATAAGGGTGTTTTTGCCGTTTGAAAACTTTTTAAGTGTCGTCGGATGTGGAAGTGCGAATACCAACCTCAAAACTAGAATGGTCTGTGTGCAATTATCAGCAAAGTCATGGGCACATATGAAAATTACTCGAGTCAAGACCCATCCTTTACTAGTTTCGTTTATGCACATGTAATGAATGATTTAAACTTTTAACCCTATAGCCAATGGGGAGCCATTAAGAAAGTGTTTCATTCAAGATCTGAAAATCCGCATATGAAAAATCTACGGTTGGATTTATGAAACCATATAAAAATATTTGTAATTTAGAAGGAATAACAGGTTTGATGGCTAGAATATAGTTTTGAACGAATATTTCAGAATTAATAAGGGGGTCCTAAGGATAAAAAGATGCCACATTTCATGATTCCTGGAGGATCTTGAAAGCCTAAACACAGAATTCTTGGGTCCAACAAGTACATTCCAGTGCCCTCTCAATCCCCTAGGCATTGGAAGCTCTCCAGATATATCGATGCTTGGGAGGCGATCTGCCCTCACAAGATGGGAGCACGGATAAGGCTTTTATCCAAAATTCTCTTCCATGATCCTCTCCTAGCTCTGCTTCTATTTGTGTCCCAGATCGGTGTCGTCCATCGGAAACCGAGTCAAGCAGATGTTCCGAAAATAAACCCTCATTGGATATTATAACTGGCCAATCAAAGGCTTTCTAAGCGGACCATCAAATCATGCTTAATTTTCCACTCAAAAGACCCATACACGACCGAACAATACCTCCCTCAGGAGCTTTTTGGGTCTTTGCTGATCAGAATGCCCAAAATGCTTGGGCCAATCCCAATCATCGAAATTGCAAGTAAGTCTGATGGTAAACGATCTCATCATCAGAGACATTATGAAACATTTATAGTGTTTGTGTTCCTTCTCATCTTATACTAACCAATTTATAATTACCTAACATATAAATAAATTAACGATAAAAGACCATAAAAAAGGTAAAACTAAAATGTTTTTTTTTTCTGAAAAGTGCATGGCGTAGTCAGGGGAATAGAGATGATTTGGTCTACATAAAAACAAAATAAATATATTTTAAATAAAAATATAGAAGAGGATAATTAAAAAATAACATTATTAGAATTCATTATATGTTATACGGAAGTAGACGAGGCTGTTTACACCATTAGCTTTTACATTCTTACTGAGAGTTTTGGAATGGTAGTTGGGATAGCGATTGGAACCCGTATTTCCATTAATCCGGCTTGCCAATGATTGCGACCATCCAATGCAATTGGTGGCATACACATGCATGGTTAGAAGAGAAATATTGGGTGGTCCAATATCCACATTAGATGCCGAATACGATTTAAACGGTCCAAAATTATTTACAACGTGACTAGTACACGGTAGAGGAATGGAAATGACTCCTAGAAAAAAAAAAAAAAAAAAAGAAGGCCCAAAACAGGAAATGGAAATTCAACTCCTTGTCTGACTCTGTTTTCCTTTTCCCTCTGTCTTTAAGCAACCGTACGAGATCAAATTGCAGCGATTTTGTCTCAGCTCTTATCTTTCGTTCCCAGCTTTTCTTTCCCGCTCTCATTCCCCATCAGTGTCCGTTTTCTTGCGGTTTTAGCAATGCTGCATCTGCTGCGAAAGATGATGGAACGTTTCATTGCTGCTGCTACCGCTGCCGTTGCTGCAACAGAAATCTACCGGCTTTCTCTTCTTTGTCGCTGCTTCCGATATTATGGCAGCTCTTTCACTGATGCTGCTAATTTTCTCGCTTTCCAGACAATAGCGATCAAGAACATTGTCTGGAGTGTTCGAGCTCGAGAAAACAGCTGGAAAGATTGATTGGTATCCATCCATTACCACAACCTGCATCAGATTGTAGCAATCGAACAACTTCTCCTGCACCCCGGCAAAAGATGCAAGTAATATAAAATGCTAAAGAAGTGAAAAGTTAAAGAAACTAAAGCTGATTGAAAAAAAAACAAAAAAAAAAACAAAGAAACTAAAGCTGTGATTTTTTCTTTCAGGGTATGATCTTACTTTATTTATGTATGCACAGGAAAAAATCGTTTTGCGAAAACATGGAAATTGCACTGGAAAAAGCTCGTGGGATGCAGAAAGCAGCGCAGATGCAGCGACTAACGATGGTTCATACGCTAAGATCTTGACTTCTGCAGCCATGACCAAGAATTAGAAAAACCCGATTGAAATTTACCCCACAATAAAGCTAATAAATATGAAAAGATCCAAGTTTTCTACCATTTTGAGATCTAAAAACGATCTCTTTTGCTCGAGCTTTGAGAGCGTGCTTCAATGGTGGGTCTTTCCGTTTGAAAAACGAGAGGAAGAATTCAAGGAAAGCGAAAGGCGTCACTGAGCGCAGTCGCCATTTCAAGGCACTCAGAATTAGAAGCTCCATGCGCAGAATAGTCCCGGTATCGAAGATGATCCCTTCATTGCTCTGCTGCATTGAACTATCAATATCAAAATCGATCTTTTTTCAGTCTCCAACAAGAAAATGTCCCTTTTCACCTGAAAATCATTTAAAGAGAAGGAGCTGTTTTTCATCTTTCCAGCGAGGGAGATGCAAGAGAGTGAAAGGAGCTTTAAGATCCACGGCTCTGATTTCTGCACTACCAAAATGGTTAGATCTTCAATCCACTGCGTTGCAGGAAATAACAAAGGAAAAAAATTGACATCGTAGCGTGTAGATTTTACCGGAGTTCCTTGCTTGGATAAAAATCGATCGAGGTAATTGACAGCGAGATATGCGATGAATGGATCCAACGCAAACTGCAAATGATGAGACAAAAACCATTTGAAATCTGAAAACAGAGAGGAACGCAATTTGGGGTTGTCTCGGTTTACCTTGAGAATGAGAGAGACTGCATTTTGTCGGAAGGAAAGATGGGCGTCCTCCGTTTTGAAAGAAAAAGGGTCGATAAGGGAAGCCATGTGATCGGATTCGGATGAGAAAAGAGATGGAAAAGGATCTGAATCAGTTAAGACTGGGTTTTCCAGATCGAAATCTTCCTCCATTTTCAACTTATTCCTCAAATCCTCTGTTTTCCGGAAACTTTCAGACACGCTTGGAGGAGTAGAAAAGGAAAGAATGCGACATTCATTCCTTCTCCTCTCTTCTCCGCCGAGAGGAAGAAGTAAGAAATGATGGAGACTTCCGCTTTCTTGTATTTTCAGCTCTTTTTCTATGGAGCGACTACGACAAGCCTCTTTCTCGCTTCGGTCTAAGAAATAGGCTTCTGGAAAACGTGTTTCCTCTCTCTCTCTCTCTCTCTCTCTCTCTCTCTCTCTCTCTCTCTCTCTCCAAAATGCCCGGGATAATTGTTGGTATCTCTCTCTCTCTCTCTAAAATGCCCTCGAGAATTCTTGGTATCTCTCTCTCTCTCTCTCTCTCTCTCTCTCTCCAAAATGCCCGGGATAATTGTCTCTCTCTCTCTCTCTCTCTCTCTCTCTCTCAAAATTGCCCTCGAGAATTGTTGGTAACTCACTTCAGTCGCAGTCATGGGCACACGACAAGATTGTTTGGATAATTGGAAATCGGAAGGAGATGAATACACGAGATTATCACTTGCTCCAAATCAATCACATTTGCGATAGAATTCTCAATGACACATTTAAAATTGAATAGATATATCGACTTAAACCATGACTTCGACAGACTCAAAAAATGGACAATTGAAGTATTTACGGGAAAGAAGTATGACTGACCATGCACCATTATTGGTTATCCGTATCTCCACTCTGTATTTCTCCATTGGACAATCTTTATTTAGAATTCGAATGCAAAATCAATGATATGTGTAAATAACTTAGACGGTGGCAGGCAGCCCTCTTGAGCGCATGAACAGCGAGATGGATAATTAAACGTGGCAGAATGAATGATTCCCTTCCGTTGCAACACTTTTACCAATGCGCCTTTTTTGTGGCGTTACGTTGACCGCGGGAAGACGAAATAATCACCGCCGTCCTGGCTGGCTGCCCGGCCAAGCAAGCGCGGGCATCTCGTGCTTTTGTCGCACATATTGGGCCCCACATCACAAGCTGTCCATCCATCAGGACGGTCCATATTGTAGAACATCAAATTTAATTGCCTTTTATAAAATTACTATATAATAAGGGATTTATTTTATCGGGTGTGTCTTTGCCTGTTCGATCAATCTTAAGCATCTATTTTCACATGAGTGTACCTTTTTACCTCGTAAATTTTCACATGGGTTATTTGTTTGCCTTGTCACACATAGCTCTGTAAGCTATTTTATGCACTTTTTTTCTTGGTAAATTTTCGTATGGGCTATGGTTTAAAAATCTAGTTTACCACACTGCACGTCTGATTTTAGGACGTCCTGGATTCCGTAATAAAGCATGGTAAGAATTAATGGGGTTCTAGATGAGGTATAAGCCTTCCTTTTTCTCCCCTTCATTTTATATTTAATTATTTTAACTATTCATGTTGATACTATTCTTTGCATATAATTACTCATAAATTTTCAAAAAAATGTTATTAATCTAATCCTTAATCATTTTATGGCTAACATTATTTAACATCATTTAGATCTCTTTTTACAATCACTTTGACGTATATCCAAACGAATTATATAAGGAAGGAGAAAAAAATAAAATAAAATAAATGTGGGTGCGTTTGCGCGGAGTGTATTTGATAAAAATATATGCTAACCTGAGCATGAAGAAGATGATGGCATATGTAATCATGAAAAAAAAGCTTTTAGGTTGTTTATAGTACTTATGAAGTTACATGGAAAAAAAGTGACCAATACACTCTTTTTTAGTTGCAACATTTATCCCAGCACAGTCAAGAGATGATAGTGATAGGATAATCGCAATAGAGTTATATTATTTATATTAAATAATGATAAAATAATTAATAATTAAAAATATAAATAATGAAAAACTATGTTTGTTGGATGTAATTAGGGTAACGAAACATGTGGGATGATAGGTAAAAGGGAATGAGTAGGGCATAAGACTTTTCCTCCGCTTTTAACTTTGAGTGCATTGAAAAGAATGCATCTCTATTTAAGCATTGCTTTAAACACAAAGTTATAGCCTGGCATCTGCAATGTTTTTTGTGGAGCAGTTTAGGTATTGTATTGCATCTGATCACGCAATCTACTACAAGAAATGCATGAATTTATTGTACGTGAAGAGATGGGCCCATGCCATGTTAAGAGAAGTGTCCGTTTCTGCCCAGCAGCTGGTAAGATATGCCACCCGAATTAATTAAGTTCTTCAGTTTTCTGAGGGGCAGATGCCAGCAGCTATGTATATACATCTATATGCTACGTCTAGTCAGGAGCTTGAGCGAAAGAAACATCCAAAACAAAATACGATCCTGCTTACTATGGTTGTTTTAGACCGCACGCTAATCCGTTACAAATCTATGTACGAAGATTTGGGCTGCATATGGCTGACTTGACTTGATTGGTGCTCGGACAGTGTAGTAAGCACGAACCCCTCGCAGCCACTGCACATGTAGCCACAATCTCTGTCCTGGGGACGTGCATGAGACAAAAGAACCCACTATCCCTCCTTGTCCGGGCGTGTTTGGATATTATCTCCTGTTTTGTTATTATTATTCTGTATTTTAAATACACTTTTTATTATATTCTCTATCAGATACCGCCATCCAAACGCACTCTTAAATGTTAAAAGATATAGAAAATTACAAGTGAACCAATATTGTAATATAGATATGCAGTTACATATATATGTTGTAATAATTTTTATCATAGGATAGTGTGATTAATATTACGATAAATTTAGAAATTATCAGTGTTTTCGATTTATGCACATAAATGACCCTGTTATCAGGCAACCCTATTATATGCATCCAATGTACATAAATGAAATATTTTAATATAGATATGTAGTTGAATGTCGTAATAATTTTTATCATGGTACAGTGTAATTAATATTGCAATAAATTTAGAAATTATTATAATATTTTCGACTTATGCACATAGATAGGGTCATCCAATAGAAGATGACCCTGTTATCAGGCAAAACCTGTTATGTGCATCCAATGCACATAAATGGAATATTTTAATATAGACATGTGGTTAAATATCATATTAATTTTTCTCATAGTACAGTGTGTAAATTTAGAAATTATCATAATATTTTCGACTAATGCACATAACAGGATCATCCCATGGAAGATGACGGCACAAGCCTACATGCAATTATCAAAAGAACTCATATGGCTATATACAACAAAAAATAATACATGTCAATATCAGGCAAACTTATTCTCCAATGCAATAATTTCCTAACAATATATATTAATATTTAATTTATATGTTATAATATAGAAAAATCAAGATATAAAATTATCGTGATAGTTTTTCATTGCCAGAGGCAGACGCACATTAATTTAGAGTCTTAAACAAGTGGATGCTAGTTAATCCATGTAGTCGAATTAAAGAGAGTTTGGTGCGGCTTTGAATGCCTTTCTCCAGTGCCAGCGATCCCCTCTCAAAATCATGCCAAGGGAGGAAAGGTATGGACACTTGACCTTCAATTGCTGCGGACCAATGCGCGTGCTGCACGTACATCAGGCATGCCGTAGGGAAGGAAACATCACGTTCAAATGCTTCTGTCTCTCGTGACTCTTTTACCTGCAAACTGCACAGCCCTGAAAGTCAGATTCACATGGCCCTGCCTGTATGCATGTATGTGCTGGAAAATCTATATCATTGTGCGACGTACCAGAATTTTTTGAAGGCCCTTGCGTTAATAATATATAGGTGGCAATTGGGATATTATCATTGGTTGTTGACCCGTGCGGGCTCAGGGATAGGGTGTAACTTGGTCGGGTTCAACTTGAATTCCATAATTTAACTAGATTTTAATCGGGCTAATGTTGGGTAAGATTAAAAATTGGATTAGAGGTATATTTTGTAACTCTATTGTTATAGTGCCTTGTTAGAGGTATATTTTATTAAATTTAGGTAAATTTAAAATTTAAAAATTTACATTCTTCAATGGGTGGTTGTCAAAGGGATTTCAAAAAAGTCTATGCATTTTATTATGACATGCTTAATAAATTAACTGTTTTTAGTCTCTCTCTGCAATTAATTTAACATAAATCTTTTTAATAATCTGAATTTTCACCTTGAATTGTTAACACGAAATTCTACTAATAAGATTAGTGTTAGGATTGAAATTTAAAGGTGAGATTAAGGTTGAAGCTTAGAGATAAGATTACGATTAGGGTATATTGACTGCAACTCAGCCTACTCCACTTGAGTTGCCTCCTAACTCTTGCATTATCTGCCAATGAAAGTGTGCCAACGCCGACAAGTCAACCCAACTCGGCCAAGTTCGGCCCATCTCTTGGATGCATATGCACGTACACGTTTCCAACCATGGGTCAGTGCACACGTGGAACACGTAGATCCGCCATAACTTGGATAATCAAAGTGGTGGTTGTGACTGGTGGACCACCGACTGTACCCATTCAGGATGTAAGGGCTAAAGCAGACAAACAGAGAGTGGAACATTCTGAAAGAAAATGTCACCCCTACTTTTGTCCGTTAATAAGCCTCCAAATCTTCCTTCCCTCCTCCCTCTTTCCTCTTCACCCCCACGCACCCAATGTGAACACATAAAAGGGAGTCTGAAGAATAAAAAAGTGAGAAAGACAATCATTTGGCTGGTTGGCCTCTCTCTACAATGCCCGGGGCCTACCTTCCCATGTAGAAGAAGCGGAACACAAAAATGGCTCATGACCCTTTGATGCCCTTCTCTTTTATAAACCCTCTTCAAGCATATTGCGTTTCTCTTTTTGGGCTGTCACAGGAATTCGATGGCTAAGCGTTCTGTCCCTTTCAACGGGGAAAGTATCCTCTATGCAAAATGGCTTATCTGGGTCTGAATTCCATCTATTATTATCTGAAAGTCAATATACACATCTATTAAAATGTGTTGACTGTCTCTTATCCATCTAAGACACCAATTGAAATAATTTTTCGAACCTTAGGTAAACAAATCGTATAAAGAATGAGGAATCGATTGGATTTTTACAAATGTATCTTTAGATCCTGCGAAAAACTAACCGGATGAAGATTTGATTCAAAGCCATATTAGAGGAGTTCCTTGATGAAAATGGCCCACTAGGATGGTCCCTAGCCCAACAAGAACGGGGCACATATATCTGTATCCAGAAAATCCACACCATCGATTGAAGTGCGGAGGAGGTGTATATTCTTGGAAATAGCACAAGGAGATGGTCCCCTACTTTTAAGATATAGGAATCCGTCCAATAGAAGGTAGAATGAGACAATTGTCAATGCTCTATAAACTGCTCAGTGATTAGAAGGTGGGCCACAGCCTATCGATAAAGATGTGAGAGTTGGACCAAAAATGGTACAAAGACAGTGAGAAATGTATGTCAGTAGGGAGCTTTCCAGGGTCTAACATTAGGGGTTGGCAGGGAATTTGACCTGCTTGGGGGACAATGGGAGGTAAAGCGAGGCCATTTTCCACAAATTGGAATATGGGATGGTGCCAAACACTTTTTTTCTGATGGGCGCCTCAATGTGCTGGGGAAATAGGAATGTACCCTCCGCACCTTGGCCCTTTTTATTTATTTTGGTGTCTCTTTGGTGATGCGACGGATTCCCTGATGCGTTGATCCAAGAGAAAGGCTAAAGCTAATGCCGCCTGTGCTCCAAAGTCCTTTGTAGAAATCCATTTCCACTTATTGGTTGATGAATACGCTTTTGCTTTTCGCTTCTCGTGGTCTTTCTTCGGTCTTCGGTGCTGTCTTTATTCTTTTCGTATTTTGGTTATATTGTTAGAAAAGGCAAGTGGGTAATTTAAGCACCGATTATGGTGGGTACGGACAATTAGTACCCTAATAGGTTCGGCTTATTTAGTATGAATCTGAATATAAGAATTTGATTTACCATTTTTTAAAAGTCTATACTTTTTAAAATACTCTTAGATCAAATATCAGATTCATCTCAGTTGGAGTATTACTATATATATGGGGACGAGATGGCATCGTGGTTGAAGTATGTTGACCAACATTTGTAGAATGAACTACAGAGACCCCCAAGGTTCCAAAAATGAGTGTAAGGCTACATGTTTTGCCCATGATTTATCGGTTGCTGATTGACCATTTGGAAGGATCTGAGCGCCCTGGGAGCAATATTCCATACTGTCGTATTTTGGTGGTCCCCTTTGAACTTCTTTTTAGCCTTGCTAGGTAGCTTGATTCTGAAGGGACCGGGCTGTAATTGATGCAAGGATAGATGTCACCCTCAGTTACGTTGCAGTGTGTTAGGGAGAGAGATGCCGTGCTTGGTAATTGGTATAACATAGGCGGAGCCATTGTAGTGTGTTTTGTTGAGCGAAAGGTGTCACATGAGTGCATGGAAGGCATGCTTCCACGCCTTACTCCCCATGCAGACGACACAATCATGCCTACACAATCACCAGAATGAAACTCTTGGGCGCTGAAGAAAATCATTGTTTTGGACCAA